>JBBPBR010001507.1:0-35348 GCA_037974775.1 Cicer pinnatifidum | reverse complement strand
TATTTAGGTCATTTTGGTCCTCCCTAGGCATATTCTTGTCCAATTAGGGTATTTAACCAATCTTGTGCATTCAATAGGTGTGTTTGTGTCATTGGATGATCAATTAGGTCATTTTCGTCCTCCCGAGGCATATTCTTGTCCAATTAGGGTTTTTAACCAATCTTGTGCATCCAATAGGTGTGTTTGTGTCATTGGATGATCAATTAGGTCATTTTCGTCCTTCCTAGGCTTATTCTTGTCCAATTAGGGTTTTTAACCAATCTTGTGCATCCAATAGGTGTGTTTGTGTCATTGTGTGATCAATTAGGTCATATTCGTCCTCCCTAGGCTTATTCTTGTCCAATTAAGGTTTTTAACCAATCTTGTGCATCCAATAGGTGTGTTTGTGTCATTGGATGTTCAAATTAGGTCATTTTCGTCCTCCCTAGGCATATTGTTTTCCAATTAGGGTTTTTAACCAATCTTGTGCATCCAATAGGTGTGTTTGTGTCATTGGATGATCAATTAGGTCATTTTCATTCTCCCTAGGCTTATTCTTGTCCAATTAGGTTTTTAACCAATCTTGTGCATCCAATAAGTGCATTTGTGTCATTGGATTCACATTTAGGTCATTTTCATCATCCTTAGGCGTATTCTTGTCTAATTAGGGTTTTTAACCAATCATGTGCATCCAATAGGTGTGTTTATCTCATTGGATGATCAATTAGGTCACTTTGATCCTCCCTAGGCTTATTCTTGTCCAATTATGGTTTTTAACCAATCTTGTGCATCCAATAAGTTCATTTGTGTCATTGGATTAACATTTAGGTCATATCCGTCCTCCCTAGGCATATTCTTGTCCAATTAGGGTTTTTAACCAATCTTGTGCATCCAATAGGTGTGTTTGTGTCATTGGACGATCAATTAGGTCATTTTCGTCCTCCATAGGCTTATTCTTGTCCAATTAGGGTTTTTAACCAATCTTGTGCATCCAATAAGTTTGTTTGTGTCATTGAATTAATATTTAGGTCATTTTGGTCCTCCCTAGGCATATTCTAGTCCAATTAGGGTTTTTAACCAATCTTGTGCATTTAATAGGTGTGTTTGTGTCATTGGATGATCAATTAGGTCATTTTCGTCCTCCCTAGGCCTATTCTTGTCCAATTAGGGTTTTTAACCAATCTTGTGCATCCAATAGGTGTGTTTGTGTCATTGGATGATCAATTAGGTCATTTTCGTCCTCCTTAGGCATATTCTTGTCCAATTAGGGTTTTTAACCAATCTGGTGCATCCAATAAGTTGAGTTGTGTCATTGGATTAACATTTAGGTCATTTTCGTCCTCCCTAGGCTTATTCTTGTCCAATTAGGGTTTTTAACCAATCTTGTGCATCCAATAGGTGTGTTTGTGTCATTGGATGATCAATTAGGTCATTTTCGTCCTCCCTAGGCATATTCTTGTCAAATTAGGGTTTTTAACCAATCTTGTGCATTCAATAAGTTGAGTTGTGTCATTGGATTAACATTTAGGTCATTTTCGTCCTCCCTAGGCATATTCTTGTCCAGCTAGGGTTTTTAACCAATCTTGTGCATCCAATAGGTGTGTTTGTGTCATTGGATGATTAATTAGGTCATTTTCGTCCTCCCTAGGCATATTCTTGTCCAATTAAGGTTATTAACGAATCTTGTGCATCCAATTGGTGGGTTTGTGTCATTGGATGATCAATTAGGTCATTTTCGTCCTCCCTAGGCTTATCCTTGTCCAATTAGGGTTTTTAACCAATCTTGTGCATCCAATAAGTTCATTTGTGTCATTGGATTAACATTTAGGTCATTTTCGTCCTCCCTAGGCATATTCTTGTCCAATTAGAGTTTTAGACCAATCTTGTGCATCCAATAGGTGTGTTTGTGTCATTGGATGATCAATTAGGTTATTTTCGTCTTCCCTAGGCATATTCTTGTCCAATTAGTGTTTTTAACTAATCTTGTGCATCCAATAAGTTCATTTGTGTCATTGGATGATCAATTAGGTCATTTTCGTCCTCCCTAGGCATATTCTTGTCCAATTAGGGTTTTTAACCAATCTTGTGCATCCAATAGGTGTGTTTATCTCATTGGATGATCAATTAGGTCACTTTGATCCTCCCTAGGCATATTCTTGTCCAATTACGGTTTTTAACCAATCTTGTGCATCCAATAGGTGTGTTTGTGTCATTGGTTGATCAATTAGGTCATTTTCGTCCTCCATAGGCTTATTCTTGTCCAATTAGGGTTTTTAACCAATCTTGTGCATCCAATAAGTTTGTTTGTGTCATTGAATTAATATTTAGGTCCTTTTGGTCCTCCCTAGGCATATTCTTGTCCAATTAGGGTTTTTAACCAATCTTGTGAATTCAATAGGTGTGTTTGTGTCATTGGATGATCAATTAGGTCATTTTCGTCCACCCTAGACATATTCTTGTCCAATTAGGGTTTTTAACCAATCTTGTGCATCCAATAAGTTTGTTTGTGTCATTGAATTCATATTTAGGTTATTTTGGTCCTCCCTAGGCATATTCTTGTCCAATTAGGGTTTTTAACCAATCTTGTGAATTCAATAGGTGTGTTTGTGTCATTGGATGATCAATTAGGTCACTTTGATCCTCCCTAGGCATATTCTTGTCCAATTAGGGTTTTTAACCAATCTTGTGCATCCAATAGGTGTGTTTGTGTCATTGGATGATCAATTAGGTCATTTTCGTCCTCCATAGGCTTATTCTTGTCCAATTAGGGTTTTTAACCAATCTTGTGCATCCAATAAGTTTGTTTGTGTCATTGAATTAATATTTAGGTCATTTTGGTCCTCCCTAGTCATATTCTTGTCCAATTAGGGTTTTAAACCAATCTTGTGAATTCAATAGGTGTGTTTGTGTCATTGGATGATCAATTAGGTCATTTTCGTCCTCCCTAGGCATATTCTTGTCCAATTAGGGTTTTTAACCTATCTTGTGCATCCAATAGGTGTGTTTGTGTCATTGGATGATCAATTAGGTCATTTTCGTCCTCCCTAGGCTTATTCTTGTCCAATTAGGGTTTTTAACCAATCTTGTGCATCCAATAAGTTGAGTTGTGTCATTGGATTAACATTTAGGTCATTTTCATTCTCCCTAGGCTTATTCTTGTCCAATTAGGTTTTTAACCAATCTTGTGCATCCAATAAGTTCATTTGTGTCATTGGATTCACATTTAGGTCATTTTCGTCCTCCCTAGGCATATTCTTGTCCAATTAGGGTTTTTAACCAATCTTGTGCATCCAATAGGTGTGTTTATCTCATTGGATCATAAATTAGGTCACTTTGATCCTCCCTAGGCATATTCTTGTCCAATTAGGGTTTTTAACCAATCTTGTGCATCCAATAGGTGTGTTTGTGTCATTGGATGATCAATTAGGTCATTTTCGTCCTCCATAGGCTTATTCTTGTCCATAGGCTTATTCTTGTCCAATAGGTGTGTTTATCTCATTGGATGATAAATTAGGTCACTTTGATCCTCCCTAGGCATATTCTTGTCCAATTAGGGTTTTTAACCAATCTTGTGCATCCAATAGGTGTGTTTGTGTCATTGGATGATCAATTAGGTCATTTTCGTCCTCCATAGGCTTATTCTTGTCCAATTAGGGTTTTTAACCAATCTTGTGCATCCAATAAGTTTGTTTGTGTCATTGAATTAATATTTAGGTCCTTTTGGTCCTCCATAGGCATATTCTTGTCCAATTAGGGTTTTTAACAAATTTTGTGAATTCAATAGGTGTGTTTGTGTCATTGGATGATCAATTAGGTCAATTTCGTCCTCCCTAGTCATATTCTTGTCCAATTAGGGTTTTTAACCAATCTTGTGCATCCAATAAGTTTGTTTGTGTCATTGAATTAATATTTAGGTCATTTTGGTCCTCCCTAGGCATATTCTTGTCCAATTAGGGTTTTTAACCAATCTTGTGAATTCAATAGGTGTGTTTGTGTCATTGGATGATCAATTAGGTCACTTTGATCCTCCCTAGGCATATTCTTGTCCAATTAGGGTTTTTAACCAATCTTGTGCATCCAATAGGTGTGTTTGTGTCATTGGATGATCAATTAGGTCATTTTCGTCCTCCATAGGCTTATTCTTGTCCATAGGCTTATTCTTGTCCAATAGGTGTGTTTATCTCATTGGATGATAAATTAGGTCACTTTGATCCTCCCTAGGCATATTCTTGTCCAATTAGGGTTTTTAACCAATCTTGTGCATCCAATAGGTGTGTTTGTGTCATTGGATGATCAATTAGGTCATTTTCGTCCTCCATAGGCTTATTCTTGTCCAATTAGGGTTTTTAACCAATCTTGTGCATCCAATAAGTTTGTTTGTGTCATTGAATTAATATTTAGGTCCTTTTGGTCCTCCCTAGGCATATTCTTGTCCAATTAGGGTTTTTAACCAATCTTGTGAATTCAATAGGTGTGTTTGTGTCATTGGATGATCAATTAGGTCATTTTGGTCCTCCCTAGGCATATTCTTGTCCAATTAGGGTTTTTAACCAATCTTGTGCATCCAATAGGTGTGTTTGTGTCATTGGATGATCAATTAGGTCATTTTCGTCCTCCATAGGCTTATTCTTGTCCAATTAGGGTTTTTAACCAATCTTGTGCATCCAATAAGTTTGTTTGTGTCGTCGAATTAATATTTAGGTCATTTTCGTCCTCCCTAGGCATATTCTTTGCCAATTAGGGTTTTTAACCAATCTTTTGCATCCAATAGGTGTGTTTGTGTCATTGGATGATCAATTAGGTCATTTTCGTCCTCCCTAGGCTTATTCTTGTCCAATTAGGGTTTTTAACCAATCTTGTGCATCCAATAACTTTGTTTGTGTCATTGAATTAATATTTAGGTCATTTTCGTCCTCCCTAGGCACATTCTTGTCCAATTAGGGTTTTCAACCAATCTTGTGCATCCAATAGGTGTGTTTGTGTCATTGGATGATCAATTAGGTCATTTTCATCCTCCCTAGGCTTATTCTTGTCCAATTAGGGTTTTTAACCAATCTTGTGCATCCAATAAGTTCATTTGTGTCATTGCATTAACATTTAGGTCATTTTCGTCCTCCCTAGGCATATTCTTGTCCAATTAGGGTTTTTAACCAATCTTGTGCATCCAATAGGTGTGTTTGTGTCATTGGATGATCAATTAGGTCATTTTCGTCCTCCCTAGGCTTATTCTTGTCCAATTAGAGTTTTTAACCCATCTTGTGCATCCAATAAGTTGAGTTGTGTCATTGGATTAACATTTAGGTCATTTTCGTTCTCCCTAGGCTTATTATTGTCCAATTAGGGTTTTTAACCAATCTTGTGCATCCAATAAGTTCATTTGTGTTATTGGATTAACATTTAGGTCATATTCGTCCTCCCTAGGCATATTCTTGTCCAATTAGGGTTTTTAACCAATCTTGTGCATCCAATAGGTGTGTTTGTGTCATTGGAAGATCAATTAGGTCATTTTTGTCCTCCCTAAGCATATTCTTGTCCAATTAGGGTTTTTAACCAATCTTGTGCATCCAATAGGTGTGTGTGTGTGTCATTGGATAATCAATTAGGTCATTTTCGTCCTCCCTAAGCATATTCTTGTCCAATTAGGGTTTTTAACCAATCTTGTGCATCCAATAGGTGTGTCTGTGTCATTGGATGATCAATTAGGTCATTTTTGTCCTCCCTAGGCTTATTCTTGTCCAATTAGGGTTTTTAACCAATCTTGTGCATCCAATAAGTTCATTAGTGTCATTGGATGATCAATTAGGTCATTTTCGTCTTCCCTAGGCATGTTCTTGTCCAACTAGGGTTTTTAACCAATCTTGTGCATCCAATAGGTGTGTTTGTGTCATTGGATGATCAATTAGGTCATTTTCGTCCTCCCTAGGCTTATTCTTGTCCAATTAGGGTTTTTAACCAATCTTGTGCATCCAATAGGTGTGTTTGTGTCATTGGATGATCAATTAGGTCATTTTCGTCCTCCTTAGGCTTATTCTTGTCCAATTATGGTTTTTAACCAATCTTGTGCATCCAATAGGTGTGTTTGTGTCATTGGATGATCAATTAGGTCATTTTCGTCATTCCTAGGCTTATTCTTGTCCAATTAGGGTTTTTAACCAATCTTGTGCATCCAATAAGTTCATTTGTGTCATTGGATTAACATTTAGGTCATATCAGTCCTCCCTAGGCATATTCTTGTCCAATTAGGGTTTTTAACCAATCTTGTGCATCCAATAGGTGTGTTTGTGTCATTGAATTAATATTTAGGTCATTTTCGTCCTCCCTAGGCATATTCTTGTCCAATTAGGGTTTTTAACCAATCTTGTGCATCCAATAGGTGTGCTTGTGTCATTGGATGATCAATTAGGTCATTTTCGTCCTTCCTAGGCTTATTCTTGTCCAATTAGGGTTTTTAACCAATCTTGTTCATCCAATAACTTTGTTTGTGTCATTGAATTAATATTTAGGTCATTTTCGTCCTCCCTAGGCATATTCTTGTCCAATTAGGGTTTTTAACCAATCTTGTGCATCCAATAGGTGTGTTTGTGTCATTGGATGATCAATTAGGTCATTTTCGTCCTCCCTAGGCTTATTCTTGTCCAATTAGGGTTTTTAACCAATCTTGTGCATCCAATAAGTTCATTTGTGTCATTGGATTAACATTTAGGTCATATCAGTCCTCCCTAGGCATATTCTTGTCCAATTAGGGTTTTTAACCAATCTTGTGCATCCAATAAGTTCATTTGTGTTATTGGATTAACATTTAGGTCATATTCGTCCTCTCTAGGCATATTCTTGTCCAATTAGGGTTTTTAACCAATCTTGTGCATCCAATAACTTTGTTTGTGTCATTGAATTAATATTTAGGTCATTTTCGTCCTGCCTAGGGATATTCTTGTCCAATTAGGGTTTTTAACCAATCTTGTGCATCCAATAGGTGTGTTTGTGTCATTGGATGATCAATTAGGTCATTTTCGTCCTCCCTAGGCATATTCTTGTCCAATTAGGGTTTTTAACCAATCTTGTGCATCCAATAGGTGTGTTTGTGTCATTGGATGATCAATTAGGTCATTTTCGTCCTCCCTAGGCTTATTCTTGTCCAATTAGGGTTTTTAACCAATCTTGTGCATCCTATAGGTGTGGTTGTGTCATTGGATGATCAATTAGGTCATTTTCGTCCTCCCTATGCTTATTCTTGTCCAACTAGGGTTTTTAACCAATCTTGTGCATCCAATAAGTTTGTTTGTGTCATTGAATTAATATTTAGGTGACTTTCGTCCTCCCTAGGCATATTCTTGTCCAATTAGGGTTTTTAACCAATCTTGTGCATCCAATAGGTGTGTTTGTGTCATTGGATGATCAATTAGGTCATTTTCGTCCTCCCTAGGCATATTCTTGTCCAATTAGGGTTTTTAACCAATCTTGTGCATCCAATAGGTGTGTTTGTGTCATTGGATGATAAATTAGGTCATTTTCGTCCTCCCTAGACTTATTCTTGTCCAATTAGGGTTTTTAATTGATCTTGTGCATCCAATAGGTGTGTTTGTGTCATTGGATGATCAATTAGGTCATATTCGTCCTCCCTAGGCATATTCTTGTCCAATTAGGGTTTTTAACCAATCTTGTGCATCCAATAGGTGTGTTTGTGTCATTGGATGATCAATTAGGTCATTTTCGTCCTCCCTAGGCTTATTCTTATCCAATTAGGGTTTTTAACCAATCTTGTGCTTCCAATACGTTGAGTTGTGTCATTGGATTAACATTTAGGTCATTTTCGTCCTCCCTAGGCTTATTCTTGTCCAATTAGGGTTTTTAACCAATCTTGTGCATCCAATACGTTCATTTGTGTCATTGGATTAACATTTAGGTCATTTTCGTCCTCCTTAGGCATATTCTTGTCCAATTAGAGTATTAGACCAATCTTGTGCATCCAATAGGTGTGTTTGTGTCATTGGATGATCAATTAGGTTATTTTCGTCCTCCCTAGGCTTATTCTTGTCCAATTAGGGTTTTTAACTAATCTTGTGCATCCAATAAGTTCATTTGAGTCATTGGATGATCAATTAGGTCATTTTCGTCTTCCCTAGGCTCATTCTTGCCCAATTAGGGTTTTTAACCAATCTTGTGCATCCAATAGGTGTGTTTGTGTCATTGGATGATCAATTAGGTCATTTTCGTCCTCCCTAGGCATATTCTTGTCCAATTAGGGTTTTTAACCAATCTTGTGCATCCAATAGGTGTGTTTGTGTCATTGGATGATCAATTAGGTCATTTTCGTCCTCCCTAGGCTTATTCTTGTCCAATTAGGGTTTTTAACCAATCTTGTACATCTAATAAGTTCATTTGTGTCATTGGATTAACATTTAGGTCATTTTCGTCCTCCTTAGGCATATTCTTGTCCAATTAGGGTTTTTAACCCATCTTGTGCATCCAATAGGTGTATTTGTGTCATTGGATGATCAATTAGGTCATTTTCGTCCTCCCTAGGCATTTTTTGGTCCAATTAGGGTTTTTAACCAATCTTGTGCATCCAATAGGTGTGTTTGTGTCATTGGATGATCAATTAGGTCATTTTCGTCCTCCCTAGGCATATTCTTGTCCAATTAGGGTTTTTAACCAATCTTGTGCATCCAATAGGTGTGTTTGTGTCATTGGATGATCAATTAGGTCATTTTCGTCCTCCCTAGGCTTATTCTTGTCCAATTAGGGTTTTTAACCAATCTTGTGCATCCAATAAGTTTGTTTGTGTCATTGAATTAATATTTAGGTCATTTTCGTCCTCCCTAGTTATATTCTTGTCCAATTAGGGTTTTTAACCAATCTTGTGCATCCAATAAGTTCATTTGTGTCATTGGATTAACATTTAGGTCATTTTCGTCCTCCCTAGGCATATTCTTGTCCAATTAGGGTTTTTAACCAATCTTGTGCTTCCAATAGGTGTGTTTGTTATATTGGATGATCAATTAGGTCATTTCCGTCCTCCCTAGGCTTATTCTTGTCCAATTAGGGTTTTTAACCAATCTGGTGCATCCAATAAGTTTGTTTATGTCATTGAATTAATATTTAGGTCATTTTCGTCCTCCCTAGGTATATTCTTGTCCAATTAGGGTTTTTATACAAATCTTGTGCATCCAATAGGTGTGTTTGTGTCATTGGATGATCAATTAGGTCATTTTCGTCCTCCCTAGGCATATTCTTGTCCGATTAGGGTTTTTAACCAATTTTGTGCATCCAATAAGTTTGTTTATGTCATTGAATTAATATTTAGGTCATTTTCGTCCTCCCTAGGCATATTCTTGTCCAATTAGGGTTTTTAACCAATCTTGTGCATCCAATAGGTGTGTTTGTGTCATTGGATGATCAATTAGGTCATTTTCGTCCTCCCTAGGCTTATTCTTGTCCAATTAGGGTTTTTAACCAATCTTGTGCATCCAATAAGTTCTTTTGTGTCATTGGATTAACATTTAGGTCATTTTCATCCTCCCTAGGCATATTCTTGTCCAATTAGGGTTTTTAACCAATCTTGTGCATCCAATAGGTGTGTTTGTGTCATTGGATGATCAATTAGGTCATTTTCTTCCTCCCTATGCTTATTCTTGTCCAATTAGGGTTTTTAACCAATCTTGTGTATCCAATAAGTTTGTTTGTTTCATTGAATTAATATTTAGGTCATTTTCGTCCTCCCTAGGCTTAATCTTGTCCAATAAGGGTTTTTAACCAATCTTGTGCATCCAATAAGTTCATTTGTGTCATTGCATGATCAATTAGGTCATTTTCGTCCTCCCTAGGCTTATTCATGTCCAATTAGGGTTTTTAACCAATCTTGTGCATCCAATAAGTTCATTTGTGTCATTGGATTAACATTTAGGTCATTTTCGTCCTCCCTAGGCTTATTCTTGTCCAATTAGGGTTTTTAACCAATCTTGTGCATCCAATAGGTGTGTTTGTGTCATTGGATGATCAATTAGGTCATTTTCGTCCTCCCTAGGCATATTCTTGTCCAATTAGGGTTTTTAACCAATCTTGTGCTTCTAATAGGTGTGCTTGTGTCATTGGATGATCAATTATGTCATTTTCGTCCTCCCTAGGCATATTCTTGTCCAATTAGGGTTTTTAACCAATCTTGTGCATCCAATAGGTGTGTTTGTGTCATTGGATGATCAATTAGGTCATTTTCGTCCTCCCTAGGCATATTCTTGTCCAATTAGGGTTTTTAACCAATCTTGTGCATCCAATAAGTTCATTTGTGTCATTGGATTAACATTAAGGTCATATCCGTCCTCCCTAGGCATATTCTTGTCCAATTAGGGTTTTTAACCAATCTTGTGCATCCAATAGGTGTGTTTGTGTCATTGGATGATCAATTAGGTCATTTTCGTCCTCCCTAGGCTTATTCTTGTCCAATTAGGGTTTTTAACCAATCTTGTGCATCCAATAGGTGTGTTTGTGTCATTGGATGATCAATTAGGTCATTTTCGTCCTCCCTAGTCTTATTCTTGTCCAATTAGGGTTTTTAACCAATCTTGTGCATCCAATAACTTTGGTTGTGTCATTGGATTAACATTTAGGTCATTTTCGTTCTCCCTAGGCTTATTCTTGTCCAATTATGGTTTTTAACCAATCTTGTGCATCCAATAAGTTCATTTGTGTCATTGGATTAACATTTAGGTCATATCCGTCCTCCCTAGGCATATTCTTGTCCAATTAGGGTTTTTAACCAATCTTGTGCATCCAATAGGTGTGTTTGTGTCATTGGATGATCAATTAGGTCATTTTCGTCCTCCCTAGGCTTATTCTTGTCCAATTAGGGTTTTTAACCAATCTTGTGCATCCAATAGGTGTGTTTGTGTCATTGGATGATCAAATTAGGTCATTTTCGTCCTCCCTAGGCATATTCTTTTCCAATTAGGGTTTTTAACCAATCTTGTGCATCCAATAGGTGTGTTTGTGTCATTGGATGATCAATTAGGTCATTTTCATTCTCCCTAGGCTTATTCTTGTCCAATTAGGTTTTTAACCAATCTTGTGCATCCAATAAGTGCATTTGTGTCATTGGATTCACATTTAGGTCATTTTCATCATCCTTAGGCTTATTCTTGTCCAATTAGGGTTTTTAACCAATCTTGTGCATCCAATAAGTTCGTTTGTGTCATTGGATTAACATTTAGGTCATATCCGTCCTCCCTAGGCATATTCTTGTCCAATTAGGGTTTTTAACCAATCTTGTGCATCCAATAGGTGTGTTTGTGTCATTGGATGATCAATTAGGTCATTTTCGTCCTCCATAGGCTTATTCTTGTCCAATTAGGGTTTTTAACCAATCTTGTGCATCCAATAAGTTTGTTTGTATCATTGAATTAATATTTAGGTCATTTTGGTCCTCCCTAGGCATATTCTTGTCCAATTAGGGTTTTTAACCAATCTTGTGCATTCAATAGGTCTGTTTGTGTCATTGGATGATCAATTAGGTCATTTTCGTCCTCCCTAGGCATATTCTTGTCCAATTAGGGTTTTTAACCAATCTTGTGCATCCAATAGGTGTGTTTGCTTCATTGGATGATCAATTAGGTCATTTTCGTCCTCCCTAGGCTTATTCTTGTCCAATTAGGGTTTTTAACCAATCTTGTGCATCCAATAGGTGTGTTTGTGTCATTGGGTGATCAATTAGGTCATATTCGTCCTCCCTAGGCTTATTCTTGTCCAATTAGGGTTTTTAACCAATCTTGTGCATCCAATAGGTGTGTTTGTGTCATTGGATGATCAAATTAGGTCATTTTCGTCCTCCCTAGGCATATTCTTTTCCAATTAGGGTTTTTAACCAATCTTGTGCATCCAATAGGTGTGTTTGTGTCATTGGATGATCAATTAGGTCATTTTCATTCTCCCTAGGCTTATTCTTGTCCAATTAGGTTTTTAACCAATCTTGTGCATCCAATAAGTGCATTTGTGTCATTGGATTCAAATTTAGGTCATTTTCATCATCCTTAGGCATATTCTTGTCTAATTAGGGTTTTTAACCAATCTTGTGCATCCAATAGGTGTGTTTATCTCATTGGATGATCAATTAGGTCACTTTGATCCTCCCTAGGCTTATTCTTGTCCAATTAGGGTTTTTAACCAATCTTGTGCATCCAATAAGTTCATTTGTGTCATTGGATTAACATTTAGGTCATATCCGTCCTCCCTAGGCATATTCTTGTCCAATTAGGGTTTTTAACCAATCTTGTGCATCCAATAGGTGTGTTTGTGTCATTGGATGATCAATTAGGTCATTTTCGTCCTCCATAGGCTTATTCTTGTCCAATTAGGGTTTTTAACCAATCTTGTGCATCCAATAAGTTTGTTTGTGTCATTGAATTAATATTTAGGTCATTTTGGTCCTCCCTAGGCATATTCTTGTCCAATTAGGGTTTTTAACCAATCTTGTGCATTCAATAGGTGTGTTTATCTCATTGGATGATCAATTAGGTCACTTTGATCCTCCCTAGGCATATTCTTGTCCAATTACGGTTTTTAACCAATCTTGTGCATCCAATAGGTGTGTTTGTGTCATTGAATGATCAATTAGGTCATTTTCGTCCTCCCTAGGCATATTCTTGTCCAATTAGGGTTTTTAACCAATCTTGTGCATCCAATAGGTGTGTTTATCTCATTGGATGATCAATTAGGTCACTTTGATCCTCCCTAGGCATATTCTTGTCCAATTACGGTTTTTAACCAATCTTGTGCATCCAATAGGTGTGTTTGTGTCATTGGTTGATCAATTAGGTCATTTTCGTCCTCCATAGGCTTATTCTTGTCCAATTAGGGTTTTTAACCAATCTTGTGCATCCAATAAGTTTGTTTGTGTCATTGAATTAATATTTAGGTCCTTTTGGTCCTCCCTAGGCATATTCTTGTCCAATTAGGGTTTTTAACCAATCTTGTGCATCCAATAGGTGTGTTTGTGTCATTGGATGATCAATTAGGTCATTTTCGTCCTCCCTAGGCTTATTCTTGTCCAATTAGGGTTTTTAACCGATCTTGTGCATCCAATAGATGTGTTTGTGTCATTGGATGATCAATTAAGTCATTTTCGTCCTGCCTAGGTATATTCTTGTCCAATTAGAGTTTTTAACCAATCTTGTGGATCCAATAGTTGTGTTTGTGTCATTGGATGATCAATTAGGTCATTGTCGTCCTCCCTTTGCATATTCTTGTCCAATTAGGGTTTTTAACCAATCTTGTGCTTCCAATAGATGTGTTTGTGTCATTGGATGATCAATTAGGTCATTTTCGTCCTCCCTAGGCATATTCTTGTCCAATTAGGGTTTTTAACCAATCTTGTGCATCCAATAGGTGTGTTTGTGTCATTGGATGATCAATTAGGTCATTTTCGTCCTCCCTAGGCTTATTCTTGTCCAATTAGGGTTTTTAACCAATCTTGTGCATCCAATAGGTGTGTTTGTGTCATTGGATGATCAATTAGGTCATTTTCGTCCTCCCTAGGCTTATTCTTGTCCAATTAGGGTTTTTAACCAATCTTGTGCATCCAATAGGTGTGTTTGTGTCATTGGATGATCAATTTGCTCATTTTCGTCCTCCCTAGGCTTATTCTTGTCCAATTAGGGTTTTTAACCAATCTTGTGCATCCAATAAGTTTGTTTGTGTCATTGAATTAATATTTAGTTCATTTTCGTCCTCCCTAGGCATCATCTTGTCCAATTAGGGTTTTTAACCAATCTTGTGCATCCAATAGGTGTGTTTGTGTCATTGGATGATCAATTAGGTCATTTTCGTCCTCCCTAGGCTTATTCTTGTCCAATTAGGGTTTTTAACCAATCTTGTGCATCCAATAGGTGTGTTTGTGTCATTGGATGATCAATTAGGTCATTTTCGTCCTCCCTAGGCTTATTCTTGTCCAATTAGGGTTTTTAACCAATCTTGTGCATCCAATAGGTGTGTTTGTGTCATTGGATGATCAATTAGGTTATTTTCGTCCTTCCCAGGCTTATTCTTGTCCAATTAGGGTTTTTAACCAATCTTGTGCATCCAATAGGTGTGTTTGTGTCATTGGATGATCAATTAGGTCATTTTCGTCCTCCCTAGGCTTATTCTTGTCCAATTAGGGTTTTTAACCAATCTTGTGCATCCAATAGGTGTGTTTGTGTCATTGGATGATCAATTAGGTCATTTTCGTCCTCCCTAGGCTTATTCTTGTCCAATTAGGGTTTTTAACCAATCTTGTGCATCCAATAGGTGTGTTTGTGTCATTGGATGATCAATTAGGTCATTTTCATCCTCCCTAGGCTTATCCTTGTCCAATTAGGGTTTTTAACCAATGTTGTGCATCCAATAAGTTCGTTTGTGTCATTGAATTAACATTTAGGTCATTTTTGTCCTCCCTAGGTATATTCTTGTCCAATTAGGGTTTTTAACCAATCTTGTGCATCCAATAGGTGTGTTTGTGTCATTGGATGATCAATTAGGTCATTTTCGTCCTCCCTAGGCTTATTCTTGTCCAATTAGGGGTTTTAACCAATCTTGTGCATCCAATAGGTTCATTTGTGTCATTGGATGATCAATTAGGTCATTTTCGTCCTCCCTAGGCATATTCTTGTCCAATTAGGGTTTTTAACCAATCTTGTGCATCCAATAGGTGTGTTTGTGTCATTGGATGATCAATTAGGTCATTTTCGTCCTCCCTAGGCTTATTCTTGTCCAATTAGGGTTTCTAACCAATCTTGTGTATCCAATAAGTTCATTTGTGTTATTGGATGATCAATTAGGTCATTTTCGTCCTCCCTATGCATATTCTTGTCCAACTAGGGTTTTTAACCAATCTTGTGCATCCAATAGGTGTGTTTGTGTCATTGGATGATCAATTAGGTCATTTTCGTCCTCCCTAGGCTTATTCTTGTCCTATTAGGGTTTTTAACCAATCTTGTGCATCCAATAAGTTCATTTGTGTCATTGGATTAACATTTAGGTCATATCCGTCCTCCCTAGGCATATTCTTGTCCAATTAGGGTTTTTAACCAATCTTGTGCATCCAATAGGTGTGTTTGTGTCATTGGATGATCAATTAGGTCATTTTCGTCCTCCCTAGGCTTATTCTTGTCCAATTAGGGTTTTTAACCAATCTTGTGCATCCAATAGGTGTGTTTGTGTCATTGGATGATCAATTAGGTCATTTTCGTCCTCCCTAGTCTTATTCTTGTCCAATTAGGGTTTTTAACCAATCTTGTGCATCCAATAACTTTGGTTGTGTCATTGGATTAACATTTAGGTCATTTTCGTTCTCCCTAGGCTTATTCTTGTCCAATTATGGTTTTTAACCAATCTTGTGCATCCAATAAGTTCATTTGTGTCATTGGATTAACATTTAGGTCATATCCGTCCTCCCTAGGCATATTCTTGTCCAATTAGGGTTTTTAACCAATCTTGTGCATCCAATAGGTGTGTTTGTGTCATTGGATGATCAATTAGGTCATTTTCGTCCTCCCTAGGCTTATTCTTGTCCAATTAGGGTTTTTAACCAATCTTGTGCATCCAATAGGTGTGTTTGTGTCATTGGATGATCAATTAGGTCATTTTCGTCCTCCCTAGGCATATTCTTGTCCAAATTCGGGTTTTTAACCAATCTTGTGCATCCAATAGGTGTGTTTGGTTCATTGGATGATCAATTAGGTCATTTTCATCCTCCCTAGGCATATTCTTGTCCAATTAGGGTTTTTAACCAATCTTGTGCATCCAATAGGTGTGTTTGTGTCATTGGATGATCAATTAGGTCATTTTCGTCCTCCCTAGGCTTATTCTTGTCCAATTAGGGTTTTTAACCAATCTTGTGCATCCAATAGGTGTGTTTGTGTCATTGGATGATCAATTAGGTCATTTTCTTCCTCCCTAGGCTTATTCTTGTCCAATTAGGGTTTTTAACCAATCTTGTGCATCCAATAACTTTGTTTATGTCATTGGATGATCAATTAGGTCATTTTCGTCCTCCCTAGGCTTATTCTGGTCCAATTAGGGTTTTTAACCAATCTTGTGCATCCAAAAAGTTTCTTTATGTCATTGAATTAATATTTAGGTCATTTTCGTCCTCCCTTGGCATATTCTTGTCCAATTAGGGTTTTTAACCAATCTTGTGCATCCAATAGGTGTGTTTGTGTCATTGGATGATCAATTAGGTCATTTTCGTCCTCCCTAGGCTTATTCTTGTCCAATTAGGGTTTTTAACCAATCTTGTGCATCCAATAGGTGTGTTTGTGTCATTGGATGATCAATTAGGTCATTTTCGTCCTCCCTAGGCTTATTCTTGTCCAATTAGGGTTTTTAACCAATCTTGTGCATCCAATAGGTGTGTTTGTGTCATTGGATGATCAATTAGGTCATTTTCGTCCTTTCTATGCTTATTTTTGTCCAATTAGGGTTTTTAAGCAATCTTGTGCATCCAATAAGTTCATTTGTGTCATTGGATGATCAATTAGGTCATTTTCGTCCTCCCTAGGCATATTCTTGTCCAACTAGGGTTTCTAACCAATCTTGTGCTTCCAATAGATGTGTTTGTGTCATTGGATGATCAATTAGGTCATTTTCGTCCTCCCTAGGCTTATTCTTGTCCAATTAGGGTTTTTAACCAATCTTGTGCATCCAATAGGTGTGTTTGTGTCATTGGATGATCAATTAGGTCATTTTCGTCCTCCCTAGGCTTATTCTTGTCCAATTAGGGTTTTTAACCAATCTTGTGCATCCAATAGGTGTGTTTGTGTCATTGGATGATCAATTAGGTCATTTTCGTCCTCCCTAGGCTTATTCTTGTCCAATTAGGGTTTTTAACCAATCTTGTGCATCCAATAAGTTCATTTGTGTCATTGGATGATCAATTAGGTCATTTTCGTCCTTCCTAGGCATATTCTTGATCAACTAGGGTTTTAAACCAATCTTGTGCATCCAATAGGTGTGTTTGTGTCATTGGATGATCAATTAGGTCATTTTCGTCCTCCCTAGGCTTATTCTTGTCCAATTAGGGTTTTTAACCAATCTTGTGCATCCAATAGGTGTGTTTGTGTCATTGGATGATCAATTAGGTCATTTTCGTCCTCCCTAGGCTTATTCTTGTCCAATTAGGGTTTTTAACCAATCTTGTGCATCCAATAGGTGTGTTTGTGTCATTGGATGATCAATTAGGTCATTTTCGTCCTCCCTAGGCTTATTCTTGTCCAATTAGGGTTTTTAGCCAATCTTGTGCATCCGATAAGTTTGTTTGTGTCATTTAATTAATATTTAGGTCATTTTCGTCCTCCCTAGGCATATTCTTGTCCAATTAGGGTTTTTAACCAATCTTGTGCATCCAATAGGTGTGTTTGTGTCATTGGATGATCAATTAGGTCATTTTCGTCCTCCCTAGGCTTATTCTTGTCCAATTAGGGTTTTTAACCAATCTTGTGCATCCAATAGGTGTGTTTGTGTCATTGGATGATCAATTAGGTCATTTTCGTCCTCCCTAGGCTTATTATTGTCCAATTAGGGTTTTTTACCAATCTTGTGCATCCAATAAGTTCATTTGTGTCTTTGGATGATCAATTAGGTCATTTTCGTCCTCCCTAGGCATATTCTTGTCCATCTTGGGTTTTAAACCAATCTTGTGCATCCAATAGGTGTGTTGGTGTCATTAGATGATCAATTAGGTCATTTTTGTCCTCCCTAGGCTTATTCTTGTCCAATTAGGGTTTTTAACCAATCTTGTGCATCTAATAGGTGTGTTTGTGTCATTGGATGATCAATTAGGTCATTTTCGTCCTCCCTAGGCTTATTCTTGTCCAATTAGGGTTTTTAACCAATCTTGTGCATCCGATAAGTTTCTTTGTATCATTGAAATAATATTTAGGTCATTTTCGTCCTCCCGAGGCATATTCGTGTCCAATTAGGGTTTTTAACCAATCTTGTGCATCCAATAGGTGTGTTTGTGTCATTGGATGATCAATTAGGTCATTTTCGTCCTCCCTAGGCATATTCTTGTCCAATTAGGGTTTTTAACCAATCTTGTGCATCCAATAGGTGTGTTTGTGTCATTGGATGATCAATTAGGTCATTTTCGTCCTCCCTAGGCTTATTCTTGTCCAATTAGGGTTTTTAACCAATCTTGTACATCTAATAAGATCATTTGTGTCATTGGATTAACATTTAGGTCATTTTCGTCCTCCCTAGGCATTTTCTTGTCCAATTAGGGTTTTTAACCAATCTTGTGCATCCAATAGGTGTGTTTGTGTCATTGGATGATCAATTAGGTCATTTTCGTCCTCCCTAGGCTTATTCTTGTCCAATTAGGGTTTTTAACCAATCTTGTGTATCCAATAGGTGTGTTTATGTCATTGGATGATCAATTAGGTCATTTTCGTCCTCCCTAGGCATATTCTTGTCCAATTAGGGTTTTTAACCAATCTTGTGCATCCAATAGGTGTGTTTGTGTCATTGGATGATCAATTAGGTCATTTTCGTCCTCCCTAGGCATATTCTTGTCCAATTAGGGTTTTTAACGAATCTTGTGCATCCAGTAGGTGTGTTTGTTTCATTGGATGATCAATTAGGTCATTTTCGTCCTCCCTAGGCATATTCTTGTCCAATTAGGGTTTTTAACCAATCTTGTGCATCCAATAGGTGTGTTTGTGTCATTGGATGATCAATTAGGTCATTTTCGTCCTCCCTAGGCTTATTCTTGTCCAATTAGGGTTTTTAACCAATCTTGTGCATCCAATAGGTGTGTTTGTGTCATTGGATGATCAATTAGGTCATTTTCGTCCTCCCTAGGCCTATTCTTGCCCAATTAGGGTTTTTAACCAATCTTGTGAATCCAATAAGTTTGTTTGTGTCATTGAATTAATATTTAGGTCATTTTCGTCCTCCCTACGCATATTATTGTCCAATTAGGGTTTTTAACCAATCTTCTGCATCCAATAGGTGTGTTTGTGTCATTGGATGATCAATTAGGTCATTTTCGTCCTCCCTAGGCATATTCTTGTCCAATTAGGGTTTTTAACCAATCTTGTGCATCCAATAGGTGTGTTTGTGTCATTGGATGATCAATTAGGTCATTTTCGTCCTCCCTAGGCTTATTCTTGTCCAATTAGGGTTTTTAACCAATCTTGTGCATCCAATACGTTCATTTGTGTCATTGGATTAACATTTTGGTCATTTTCGTCCTCCCTAGGCATATTCTTGCTCATTTAGAGTTTTAGACCAATCTTGTGCATCCAATAGGTGTGTTTGTGTCATTGGATGATCAATTAGGTAATTTTCGTCCTCCCAAAGCTTATTCTTGTCCAATTAGGGTTTTTAACTAATCTTGTGCATCCAATAAGTTCATTTGTGTCATTGGATGATCAATTAGGTCATTTTCGTCCTCCCTAGGCATATTCTTGTCCAATTAGGGTTTTTAACCAATCTTGTGCATCCAATAGGTGTGTTTGTGTCATTGGATGATCAATTAGGTCATTTTCGTCCTCCCTAGGCTTATTCTTGTCCAATTAGGGTTTTTAACCAATCTTGTGCATTGAATTACTTTGTTTGTGTCATTGAATTAATATTTAGGTCATTTTCGTCCTCCCTAGGCATATTCTTGTCCAATTAGGGTTTTTAACCAATCTTGTGTATCCAATAGGTGTGTTTGTGTCATTGGATGATCAATTAGGTCATTTTCGTCCTCCCTAGGCTTATTCTTGTCCAATTAGGGTTTTTAACCAATCTTGTGCATCCAATAAGTTCATTTGTGTCATTGGATTAACATTTAGGTCATATCCGTCCTCCCTAGGCATATTCTTGTCCAATTAGGGTTTTTAACCAATCTTGTGCATCCAATAGGTGTGTTTGTGTCAGTGGATGATCAATTATGTCATTTTCGTTCTTCCTACGCTTATTCTTGTCCAATTAGGGTTTTTAACCAATCTTGTGCATCCAATAACTTTGTTTGTGTCATTGAATTAATATTTAGGTCATTTTCGTCCTCCCTAGGCATATTCTTGTCCAATTAGGGTTTTTAACCAATCTTGGTCATCCAATAGGTGTGTTTGTGTCATTGGATGATCAATTAGGTCGTTTTCCCCCTCCCAAGGCTTATTCTTGTCTAATTACGGTTTTTAACCAATCTTGTGCATCCAGTAAGTTCATTTGTGTCATTGGATTAACATTTAGGTCATTTTCGTCCTCCCTAGGCATATTCTTGTCCAATTAGGGTTTTCAACCAATCTTGTGCTTCCAATAGGTGTGTTTGTGTCATTGGATGATCAATTAGGTCATTTTCGTCCTCCCAATGCTTATTCTTGTCCAATTAGGGTTTTTAACCAATCTTGTGCATCCAACAAGTTTGTTTATGTCATTGAATTAATATTAAGGTCATTTTCGTCCTCCCTAGGCATATTCTTGTCCAATTAGGGTTTTTAACCAATCTTGTGCATCCAATAGGTGTGTTTGTGTCATTGGATGATCAATTAGGTCATTTTCGTCCTCCCTAGGCATATTCTTGTCAAATTAGGGATTTTAACCAATCTTGTGCATCCAATAGGTGTGTTTGTGTCATTGGATGATCAATTAGGTCATTTTCGTCCTCCCTAGGCTTATTCTTGTCCAATTAGGGTTTTTAACCAATCTTGTGCATCCAATAGGTGTGGTTGTGTCATTGGATGATCAATTAGGTCATTTTCAACCTCCCTAGGCTTATTCTTGTCCAATTATGGTTTTTAACCAATCTTGTGCATCCAATAAGTTTGTTTGTGTCATTGAATTAATATTTAGGTCATTTTCGTCCTCCCTAGGCATATTCTTGTCCAATTAGGGTTTTCAACCAATCTTGTGCATCCAATCGGTGTGTTTGTGGCAATGGGTGATCAATTAGGTCATTTTCGTCCTCCCTAGGCTTATTCTTGTCCAATTAGGGTTTATAACCAATCTTGTGCATCCAATAGGTGTGTTTGTGTCATTGGATGATCAATTAGGTCATTTTCGTCTTCCCTAGGCTTATTCTTGTCCAATTAGGGTTTTTAACCAATCTTGTGCATCCAATAGGTGTGTTTGTGTCATTGGATGATCAATTAGGTCATTTTCGTCTTCCCTAGGCTTATTCTTGTCCAATTAGGGTTTTTAACCAATCTTGTGCATCCAATAGGTGTGTTTGTGTCATTGGATGATCAACTAGGTCATTTTCGTCCCCCCTAGGCATATTCTTGTCCAATTAGGGTTTTTAACCTATCTTGTGCATCCAATAGGTGTGTTTGTGTCATTGGATGATCAATTAGGTCATATTCGTCCTCCCTAGGCCTATTCTTGTCCAATTAGGGTTTTTAACCAATCTTGTGCATCCAATAGGTGTGTTTGTGTCATTGGATGATCAATTAGGTCATTTTCGTCCTCCCTAGGCATATTCTTGTCCAATTAGGGTTTTTAACCTATCTTGTGCATCCAATAGGTGTGTTTGTGTCATTGGATGATCAATTAGGTCATTTTCATCCTCCCTAGGCTTATTCTTGTCCAATTAGGGTTTTTAACCAATCTTGTGCATCCAATAAGTTCATTAGTGTCATTGGATGATCGATTAGGTCATTTTCGTCCTCCCTAGGCATGTTCTTGTCCAACTAGGGTTTTTAACCAATCTTGTGCATCCAACAGGTGTGTTTGTGTCATTGGATGAACAATTAGGTCATTTTCGTCCTCCCTAGGCTTATTCTTGTCCAATTAGGGTTTTTAACTAATCTTGTGCATCCAATAAGTTGAGTTGTGTCATTGGATTAACATTTAGGTCATTTTCGTTCTCCCTAGGCTTATTCTTGTCCAATTAGGGTTTTTAACCAATATTGTGCATCCAATAAGTTCATTTGTGTCATTGGATTAACATTTAGGTCATATCCGTCCTCCCTAGGCATATTATTGTCCAATTAGGGTTTTTAACCAATCTTGTGCATCCAATAGGTGTGTTTGTGTCATTGGATGATCAATTAGGTCATTTTCGTCCTCCCTAGGCTTATTCTTGTCCAATTAGGGTTTTCAACCAATCTTGTGCATCCAATAAGTTCATTAGTGTCATTGGATGATCAATTAGGTCATTTTCGTCCTCCCTAGGCTTATTCTTGTCCAATTAGGGTTTTTAACCAATCTTGTGCATCCAATAAGTTCATTTGTGTCATTGGATTAACATTTAGGTCATATCCGTCCTCCCTAGGCATATTCTTGTCCAATTAGGGTTTTTAACCAATCTTGTGCATCCAATAGGTGTGTTTGTGTCAGTGGATGATCAATTACGTCATTTTCGTCCTCCCTAGGCTTATTCTTGTCCAATTAGGGTTTTTAACCAATCTTGTGCATCCAATAAGTTCATTTGTGTTATTGGATTAACATTTAGGTCATATTCGTCCTTCCTAGGCATATTCTTGTCCAATTAGGGTTTTTAACCAATCTTGTGCATCCAATAGGTGTGTTTGTGTCATTGGATGATCAATTAGGTCATTTTCGTCCTCCCTAGGCTTATTCTTGTCCAATTAGTGTTTTTAACCAATCTTCTGCATCTGATAAGTTTGTTTGTGTCATTGAATTAATATTTAGGTCATTTTCGTCCTCCCAAGGAATATTCTTGTCCAATTAATGTTTTTAACCAATCTTGTGCATCCAATAGGTGTGTTTGTGTCATTGGATGATCAATTAGGTCATTTTCGTCCTCCCTAGGCATATTCTTGTCCAATTAGGGTTTTTAACCAATCTTGTGCATCCAATAGGTGTGTTTGTGTCATTGGATGATCAATTAGGTCATTTTCGTCCTCCCTAGGCATATTGTTGTCCAATTAGGGTTTTTAACGAATCTTGTGCATCCAATAGGTGTTTTTGTGTCATTGGATGATCAATTAGGTCATTTTCGTCCTCCCTAGGCTTATTCTTGTCCAATTAGGGTTTTTAACCAATCTTGTGCATCCGATAAGTTTGTTTGTGTCATTGAATTAATATTTAGGTCATTTTCGTCCTCCCTAGGCATATTCTAGTCCAATTCGGGTTTTTAACCAATCTTGTGCATCCAATAGGTGTGTTTGTGTCATTGGATGATCAATTAGGTCATTTTCGTCCTCCCTAGGCATATTCTTGTCCAATTAGGGTTTTTAACCAATCTTGTGCATCCAATAGGTGTGTTTGTGTCATTGGATGATCAATTAGGTCATTTTTGTCCTCCCTAGGCTTATTCTTGTCCAATTAGGGTTTTTAAGCAATCTTGTGCATCTAATAGGTGTGTATGTGTCATTGGATGATCAATTAGGTCATTTTCGTCCTCCCTAGGCTTTTTCTTGTCCAATTAGGGTTTTTAACCAATCTTGTGCATCCGATAAGTTTGTTTGTGTCATTAAATTAATATTTAGGTCATTTTCGTCCTCCCTAAGCATATTCTTGTCTAATTAGGGTTTTTAACCAATCTTGTGCATCCAATAGGTGTGTTTGTGTCATTGGATGATCAATTAGGTCATTTTCGTCCTCCCTAGGCATATTCTTGTCCAATTAGGGTTTTTAACCAATCTTGTGCATCCAATAGGTGTGTTTGTGTCATTGGATGATCAATTAGGTCATTTTCGTCCTCCCTAGGCTTATTCTTGTCCAATTAGGGTTTTTAACCAATCTTGTGCATCCAATAAGTTGAGTTGTGTCATTGGCTTAACATTTAGGTCATTTTCATTCTCCCTAGGCTTATTCTTGTCCAATTAGGTTTTTAACCAATCTTGTGCATCCAATAAGTTCATTTGTGTCATTGGATGATCAATTAGGTCATTTTCGTCCTCCCTAGACATATTCTTGTCCAGGTAGGGTTTTTAACCAATCTTGTGCATCCAATAGGTGTGTTTGTGTCATTGGATGATCAATTAGGTCATTTTCGTCCTCCCTAGGCATATTCTTGTCCAATTAGGGTTTTTAACCAATCTTGTGCATCCAATAGGTGTGTTTGTGTCATTGGATGATCAATTAGGTCATTTTCGTCCTCCTTAGGCATATTCTTGTCCAATTAGGGTTTTTAACGAATCTTGTGCATCCAATAGGTGTGTTTGTGTCATTGGATGATCAATTAGGTCATTTTCGTCCTGCCTAGGCTTATTCTTGTCCAATTAGGGTTTTTAACCAATCTTGTGCATCCAATAGGTGTGTTTGTGTCATTGGATGATCAATTAGGTCATTTTCGTCTTCCCTAGGCTTATTCTTGTCCAATTAGGGTTTTTAACCAATCTTGTGCATCCAATAGGTGTGTTTGTGTCATTGGATGAGCAATTAGGTCATTTTCGTCCTCCCTAGGCTTATTCTTGTCCAATTATGGTTTTTAACCAATCTAGTGCATCCAATAAGTTGAGTTGTGTCATTGGATTAACATTTAGGTCATATCCGTCCTCCCTAGGCATATTCTTGTCCGATTAGGGTTTTTAACCAATCTTGTGCATCCAATAGGTGTGTTTGTGTCATTGGATGATCAATTAGGTCATTTTCGTCCTCCATAGGCTTATTCTTGTCCAATTAGGGTTTTTAACCAATCTTGTGCATCCAATAAGTTTGTTTGTGTCATTGAATTAATATTTAGGTCATTTTGGTCGTCCCTAGGCATATTCTTGTCTAATTAGGGTTTTTAACCAATCTTGTGAATTCAATAGGTGTGTTTGTGTCATTGGATGATCAATTAGGTCATTTTCGTCCTCCCTAGGCATATTCTTGTCCAATTAGGGTTTTTAACCAATCTTGTGCATCCAATAGGTGTGTTTGTGTCATTGGATGATCAATTAGGTCATTTTCGTCCTCCCTAGGCTTATTCTTGTCCAATTAGGGTTTTTAACCAATCTTGTGCATCCAATAAGTTGAGTTGTGTCATTGGATTAACATTTAGGTCATTTTCATTCTCCCTAGGCTTATTCTTGTCCAATTAGGTTTTTAACCAATCTTGTGCATCCAATAAGTTCATTTGTGTCATTGGATTCACATTTAGGTCATTTTCGTCCTCCCTAGGCATATTCTTGTCCAATTAGGGTTTTTAACCAATCTTGTGCATCCAATAGGTGTGTTTATCTCATTGGATCATAAATTAGGTCACTTTGATCCTCCCTAGGCATATTCTTGTCCAATTAGGGTTTTTAACCAATCTTGTGCATCCAATAGGTGTGTTTGTGTCATTGGATGATCAATTAGGTCATTTTCGTCCTCCATAGGCTTATTCTTGTCCATAGGCTTATTCTTGTCCAATAGGTGTGTTTATCTCATTGGATGATAAATTAGGTCACTTTGATCCTCCCTAGGCATATTCTTGTCCAATTAGGGTTTTTAACCAATCTTGTGCATCCAATAGGTGTGTTTGTGTCATTGGATGATCAATTAGGTCATTTTCGTCCTCCATAGGCTTATTCTTGTCCAATTAGGGTTTTTAACCAATCTTGTGCATCCAATAAGTTTGTTTGTGTCATTGAATTAATATTTAGGTCCTTTTGGTCCTCCATAGGCATATTCTTGTCCAATTAGGGTTTTTAACAAATTTTGTGAATTCAATAGGTGTGTTTGTGTCATTGGATGATCAATTAGGTCAATTTCGTCCTCCCTAGTCATATTCTTGTCCAATTAGGGTTTTTAACCAATCTTGTGCATCCAATAAGTTTGTTTGTGTCATTGAATTAATATTTAGGTCATTTTGGTCCTCCCTAGGCATATTCTTGTCCAATTAGGGTTTTTAACCAATCTTGTGAATTCAATAGGTGTGTTTGTGTCATTGGATGATCAATTAGGTCACTTTGATCCTCCCTAGGCATATTCTTGTCCAATTAGGGTTTTTAACCAATCTTGTGCATCCAATAGGTGTGTTTGTGTCATTGGATGATCAATTAGGTCATTTTCGTCCTCCATAGGCTTATTCTTGTCCAATTAGGGTTTTTAACCAATCTTGTGCATCCAATAAGTTTGTTTGTGTCATTGAATTAATATTTAGGTCATTTTGGTCCTCCCTAGGCATATTCTTGTCCAATTAGGGTTTTTAACCAATCTTGTGCATCCAATAGGAGTGTTTGTGTCGTTGGATGATCAATTAGGTTATTTTCGTCCTCCCTAGGCTTATTCTTGTCCAATTAGGGTTTTTAACCAATCTTGTGCATCCAATAAGTTGAGTTGTGTCATTGGATTAACATTTAGGTCATTTTCATTCTCCCTAGGCTTATTCTTGTCCAATTAGGTTTTTAACCAATCTTGTGCATCCAATAAGTTTGTTTGTGTCATTGAATTAATATTTAGGTCATTTTGGTCCTCCCTAGGCATATTCTTGTCCAATTAGGGTTTTTAACCAATCTTGTGAATTCAATAGGTGTGTTTGTGTCATTGGATGATCAATTAGGTCATTTTCGTCCTCCCTAGGGATAGTCTTGTCCAATTAGGGTTTTTAACCAATCTTGTGCATCCAATAGGTGTGTTTGTGTCATTGGATGATCAATTAGGTCATTTTCGTCCTCCCTAGGCTTATTCTTGTCCAATTAGGGTTTTTAACCAATCTTGTGCATCCAATAAGTTCATTAGTGTCATTGGATGATCAATTAGGTCATTTTCGTCCTCCCTAGGCATGTTCTTGTCCAACTAGGGTTTTTAACCAGTCTTGTGCATCCAATAGGTGTGTTTGTGTCATTGGATGATCAATTAGGTCATTTTCGTCCTCCCTAGGCTTATTCTTGTCCAATTAGGGTTTTTAACCAATCTTGTGCATCCAATAAGTTCATTAGTGTCATTGGATGATCAATTAGGTCATTTTCGTCCTCCCTAGGCATGTTCTTGTCCAACTAGGGTTTTTAACCTAACTTGTGCTTCTAATAGGTGTGTTTGTGTCATTGGATGATCAGATAGGTCATTTTCGTCCTCCCTAGGCTTATTCTTGTCCAATTAGGGTTTTTAACCAATCTTGTGCATCCAATAAGTTGAGTTGTGTCATTGGATTAACATTTAGGTCATTTTCGTTCTCCCTAGGCTTATTCTTGTCCAATTAGGGTTTTTAACCAATCTTGTGCTTCCAAAAACTTTGTTTGTGTTATTGGATTAACATTTAGGTCATATTCGTCCTCCCTAGGCATATTCTTGTCCAATTAGGGTTTTTAACCAATCTTGTCCATCCAATAGGTGTGTTTGTGTCATTGGATGATCAATTAGGTCATTTTCGTCCTCCCTAGGCATATTCTTGTCCAATTAGGGTTTTTAACCAATCTTGTGCATCCAATAGGTGTGTTTGTGTCATTGGATGATCAATTAGGTCATTTTCGTCCTCCCTAGGCTTATCCTTGTCCAATTAGGGTTTTTAACCAATCTTGTACATCTAATAGGTGTGTTTGTGTCATTGGATGATCAATTAGGTCATTTTCGTCCTCCCTAGGCTTATTCTTGTTCAATAAGGGTTTTTAACTAATCTTGTGCATCTAATAGGTGTGTCTGTGTCATTGGATGATCAATTAGGTCATTTTCGTCGTCCCTAGGCTTATTCTTGTCCAATTAGGGTTTTTAACCAATCTTGTGCATCCGATAAGTTTGTTTGTGTCATTGAATTAATATTTAGGTCATTTTCGTCCTCCCTAGGCATATTCTTGTCCAATTAGGGTTTTTAACCAATCTTGTGCATCCAATAGGTGTGTTTGTATCATTGGATGATCAATTAGGTTATTTTCGTCCTCCCTAGGCTTATTCTTGTCCAATTAGGGTTTTTAACCAATCTTGTGCATCCAATACGTTCATTTGTGTCATTGGATTAACATTTAGGTCATTTTCGTCCTCCCTAGGCATTATCTTGTCCAATTAGAGTTTTAGACCAATCTTGTGCATCCAATAGGTGTGTTTGTGTCATTGGATGATCAATTAGGTTATTTTCGTCCTCCCTAAGCTTATTCTTGTCCAATTAGGGTTTTTAACTAATCTTGTGCATCCAATAAGTTCATTTGTGTCATTGGATGATCAATTAGGTCATTTTCGTCCTCCCTAGGCATATTCTTGTCCAATTAGGGTTTTTAACCAATCTTGTGCATCCAATAGGTGTGTTTGTGTCATTGGATGATCAATTAGGTCATTTTCGTCCTCACTAAACTTATTCTTGTCCAATTAGGGTTTTTAACCAATCTTGTGCATCCAATAGGTGTGTTTGTGTCATTGGATGATCAATTAGGTCATTTTCGTCCTCCCTAGGCTTATTCTTGTCCAATTAGGGTTTTTAACCAATCTTGTGCATCCAATACGTTCATTTGTGTCATTAGATTAACTTTTAGGTCATTTTCGTCCTCCCTAGGCATATTCTTGTCCAATTAGAGTTTTAGACCAATCTTGTGCATCCAATAGGTGTGTTTGTGTCATTGGATGATCAATTAGGTTATTTTCGTCCTCCCTAGGCTTATTCTTGTCCAATTAGGGTTTTTAACTAATCTTGTGCATCAAATAAGTTCATTTGTGTCATTGGATGATCAATTAGGTCATTTTCGTCCTCCCTAGGCATATTCTTGTCCAATTATGGTTTTTAACCAATCTTGTGCATCCAATAGGTGTGTTTGTGTCATTGGATGATCAATTAGGTCATTTTCGTCCTCCCTAGGCTTATTCTTGTCCAATTAGGGTTTTTAACCAATCTTGTGCATCCAATAGGTGTGTTTGTGTCATTGGATGATCAATTAGGTCATTTTCGTCCTCCCTAGGCTTATTCTTGTCCAATTAGGGTTTTTAACCAATCTTGTGCATCCGATAAGTTTGTTTGTGTCATTGAATTAATATTTAGGTCATTTTCGTCCTCGCTAGGCATATTCTTGTCCAATTAGGGTTTTTAACCAATCTTGTGCATCCAATAGGTGTGTTTGTGTCATTCGATGATCAATTAGGTCATTTTTGTACTCCCTAGGCTTATTCTTGTCCAATTAGGGTTTTTAACCAATCTTGTGCATCCAATAGGTGTGTTTGTGTCATTGGATGATCAATTAGGTCATTTTTGTCCTCCCTAGGCTTATTCTTGTCCAATTAGGGTTTTTAACCAATCTTGTGCATCCAATAGGTGTGTTTGTGTCATTGGATGATCAATTAGGTCATTTTCGTCCTCCCTAGGCATATTCTTGTCCAATTAGGGTTTTTAACCAATCTTGTGCATCCAATAGGTGTGTTTGTGTCATTGGATGATCAATTAGGTCATTTTCGTCCTCCCTAGACTTATTCTTGTCCAATTAGGGTTTTTAACAAATCTTGTGCATCCAATATGTTCATTTGTGTCATTGGATGATCAATTAGGTCATTTTCGTCCTCCCTAGGCATATTCTTGTCCAAGTAGGGTTATTAACCATTCTTGTGCTTCCAATAGGTGTGTTAGTGTCATTTGATGATCAATTAGGTCATTTTCGTCCTCACTAGGCTTATTCTTGTCCAATTAGGGTTTTTAACCAATCTTGTGCATCCAATAGGTGTGTTTGTGTCATTGGATGATCAATTAGGTCATTTTCGTCCTCCCTAGGCATATTCTTGTCCAATTAGGGTTTTTAACCAATCTTGTGCATCCAATAGGTGTGTTTGTTTGATTGGATGATCAATTAGGTTATTTTCGTCCTCCGTAGGCTTATTCTTGTCCAATTAGGGTTTTTAACCAATCTTGTGCATCCAATAAGTTGAGTTGTGTCATTGGATTAACATTTAGGTCATTTTCGTTCTCCCTAGGCTTATTCTTGTCCAATTAGGGTTTTTAACCAATATTGTGCATCCAATAAGTTCATTTGTGTCATTGGATTAACATTTAGGTCATATCCGTCCTCCCTAGGCATATTATTGTCCAATTAGGGTTTTTAACCAATCTTGTGCATCCAATAGGTGTGTTTGTGTCATTGGATGATCAATTAGGTCATTTTCGTCCTCCCTAGGCTTATTCTTGTCCAATTAGGGTTTTCAACCATTCTTGTGCATCCAATAAGTTCATTTGTGTCACTGGATTAACATTTAGGTCATATCCGTCCTCCCTAGGCATATTCTTGTCCAATTAGGGTTTTTAACCAATCTTGTGCATCCAATAGGTGTGCTTGTGTCATTGGATGATCAATTAGGTCATTTTCGTCCTCCATAGGCTTATTCTTGTCCAATTAGGGTTTTTAACCAATCTTGTGCATCCAATAAGTTTGTTTGTGTCATTGAATTAATATTTAGGTCATTTTGGTCCTCCCTAGGCATGTTCTTGTCCAATTAGGGTTTTTAGCCAATCTTGTGAATTCAATAGGTGTGTTTGTGTCATTGGATGATCAATTAGGTCATTTTCGTCCTCCCTAGGCATATTCTTGTCCAATTAGGGTTTTTAACCAATCTTGTGCATCCAATAGGTGTGTTTGTGTCATTGGATGATCAATTAGGTCATTTTCGTCCTCCCTAGGCTTATTCTTGTCCAATTAGGGTTTTTAACCAATCTTGTGCATCCAATAAGTTGAGTTGTGTCATTGGATTAACATTTAGGTCATTTTCATTCTCCCTAGGCTTATTCTTGTCTAATTAGGTTTTTAACCAATCTTGTGCATCCAATAAGTTTGTTTGTGTCATTGAATTAATATTTAGGTCATTTTGGTCCTCCCTAGGCATATTCTTGTCCAATTAGGGTTTTTAACCAATCTTGTGAATTCAATAGGTGTGTTTGTGTCATTGGATGATCAATTAGGTCACTTTGATCCTCCCTAGGCTTATTCTTGTCCAATTAGGGTTTTTAACCAATCTTGTGCATCCAATAGGTGTGTTTGTGTCATTGGATGATCAATTAGGTCATTTTCGTCCTCCATAGGCTTATTCTTGTCCAATTAGGGTTTTTAACCAATCTTGTGCATCCAATAAGTTTGTTTGTGTCATTGAATTAATATTTAGGTCATTTTGCTCCTCCCTAGGCATATTCTTGTCCAATTAGGGTTTTTAACCAATCTTGTGCATTCAATAGGTGTGTTTGTGTCATTGGATGATCAATTAGGTCATTTTCGTCCTCCCTAGGCATATTCTTGTCCAATTAGGGTTTTTAACCAATCTTGTGCATCCAATAGGTGTGTTTATCTCATTGGATGATTAATTAGGTCACTTTGATCCTCCCTAGGCATATTCTTGTCCAATTAGGGTTTTTAACCAATCTTGTGCATCCAATAGGTGTGTTTGTGTCATTGGATGATCAATTAGGTCATTTTCGTCCTCCATAGGCTTATTCTTGTCCAATTAGGGTTTTTAACCAATCTTGTGCATCCAATAAGTTTATTTGTGTCATTGAATTAATATTTAGGTCATTTTGGTCCTCCCTAGGCATATTCTTGTCCAATTAGGGTTTTTAGCCAATCTTGTGAATTCAATAGGTGTGTTTGTGTCATTGGATGATCAATTAGGTCATTTTCGTCCTCCCTAGGCATATTCTTGTCCAATTAGGGTTTTTAACCAATCTTGTGCATCCAATAGGTGTGTTTGTGTCATTGGATGATCAATTAGGTCATTTTCGTCCTCCCTAGGCTTATTCTTGTCCAATTAGGGCCTTTAACCAATCTTCTGCATCCGATAAGTTTGTTTGTGTCATTGAATTAATATTTAGGTCATTTTCGTCCTCCCTAGGAATATTCTTGTCCAATTAGGGTTTTTAACCAATCTTGCGCATCCAATAGGTGTGTTTGTGTCATTGGATGATCAATTAGGTCATTTTCGTCCTCCCTAGGTATATTCTTGTCCAATTAGGGTTTTTAACCAATCTTGTGCATCCAATAGGTGTGTTTGTGTCATTGGATGATCAATTAGGTCATTTTCGTCCTCCCTAGGCATGTTCTTGTCCAACTAGGGTTTTTAACCAATCTTGTGCATTCAATAGGTGTGTTTGTGTCATTGGATGATCAATTAGGTCATCTTCGTCCTCCCTAGGTTTATTCTTGTCCAATTAGGGTTTTTAACCAATCTTGTGCATCCAATAACTTTGTTTGTTTCATTATATTAATATTTAGGTCATTTTCGTCCTCCCTAGGCATATTCTTGTCCAATTAGCGTTTTTAACCAATCTTGTGCATCCAATAGGTGTGTTTGTGTCATTGGATGATCAATTAGGTCATTTTCGTCCTCCCTAGGCATATTCTTGTCCAATTAGGGTTTTTAACCAATCTTGTGCATCCAATAGGTGTGTTTGTGTCATTGGATGATCAATTAGGTCATTTTCGTCCTCCCTAGGCTTATTCTTGTCCAATTAGGGTTTTTAACCAATCTTGTGCATCCAATAAGTTCATTAGTGTCATTGGATGATCAATTAGGTCATTTTCGTCCTCCCTAGGCATGTTCTTGTCCAACTAGGGTTTTTAACCAATTTTGTGCATCCAATAGGTGTGTTTGTGTCATTGGATGATCAATTAGGTCATTTTCGTCCCCGCTAGGCTTATTCTTGTCCAATTAGGGTTTTTAACCAATCTTGTGCATCCAATAAGTTCATTAGTGTCATTGGATGATCAATTAGGTGATTTTCGTCCTCCCTAGGCATGTTCTTGTCCAACTAGGGTTTTTAACCAATCTTGTGCATCCAATAGGTGTGTTTGTGTCATTGGATGATCAATTAGGTCATTTTCGTCCTCCCTAGGCTTATTCTTGTCCAATTAGGGTTTTTAACCAATCTTGTGCATCCAATAAGTTAAGTTGTGTCATTGGATTAACATTTAGGTCATTTACGTTCTCCCTACGCTTATTCTTGTCCAATTAGGGTTTTTAACCAATCTTGTGCATCCAATAGGTGTGTTTGTGTCATTGGATGATCAATTAGGTCATTTTCGTCCTCCCTAGGCATATTCTTGTCCAATTAGGGTTTTTAACCAATCTTGTGCATCCAATAGGTGTGTTTGTGTCATTGGATGATCAATTAGGTCATTTTCGTCCTCCCTAGGCATATTCTTGTCCAATTAGGGTTTTTAACCAATCTTGTTCATCTAATAGGTGTGTTTGTGTCATTGGATGATTAATTAGTTCATTTTCGTCCTCCCTAGGCATATTCTTGTCCAATTAGGGTTTTTAACGAATCTTGTGCATCCAATAGGTGTGTTTGTGTCATTGGATGATCAATTAGGTCATTTTCGTCCTCCCTAGGCATATTCTGGTCCAATTAGGGTTTTTAACCAATCTTGTGCATCCAATAGGTTTGTTTGTGTCATTGGATGATCAATTGGGTCATTTTCGTCCTCCCTAGGGATATTCTTGTCCAATTAGGGTTTTTAACCAATCTTGTGCATCCAATAGGTGTGTTTGTGTCATTGGATGATCAATTAGGTCATTTTCGTCCTCCCTAGGCATATTCTTGTCCAATTAGGGTTTTTAACCAATCTTGTGCATCCAATAGGTGTGTTTGTGTCATTGGATGATCAATTAGGTCATTTTCGTCCTCCCTAGGCTTATTCTTATCCAATTAGGGTTTTTAACCAATCTTGTGCTTCCAATAAGTTGAGTTGTGTCATTGGATTAACGTTTAGGTCATTCTCGTCGTCCCTAGGCTTATTCTTGTCCAATTAGGGTTTTTAACCAATCTTGTGCATCCAATACGTTCATTTGTGTCATTGGATTAACATTTAGGTCATTTTCGTCCTCCTTAGGCATATTCTTCTCCAATTAGAGTTTTAGACCAATCTTGTGCATCCAATAGGTGTGTTTGTGTCATTGGATGATCAATTAGGTCATTTTCGTCCTCCCTAGGCATATTCTTGTCCAATTAGGGTTTTTAACCAATCTTGTGCATCCAATAGGTGTGTTTGTGTCATTGGATGATCAATTAGGTCATTTTCGTCCTCCCTAGGCATATTCTTGTCCAATTAGGGTTTTTAACCAATCTTGTGCATCCAATAGGTGTGTTTGTGTCATTGGATGATCAATTAGGTCATTTTCGTCCTCCCTTTGCTTATTCTTGTCCAATTATGGTTTTTAACCAATCTTGTGCATCCAATAGGTGTGTTTGTGTCATTGGATGATCAATTAGGTCATTTTCGTCCTCCCTAGGCATATTCTTGTCCAATTAGGGTTTTTAACCAATCTTGTGCATCCAATAGGTGTGTTTGTGTCATTGGATGATCAATTAGGTCATTTTCGTCCTCCCTAGGCTTATTCTTGTCCAATTAGGGTTTTTAACCAATCTTGTGCATCCAATAAGTTGAGTTGTGTCATTGGATTAACATTTATGTCATTTTCATTCTCCCTAGGCTTATTCTTGTCTAATTAGGTTTTTAACCAATCTTGTGCATCCAATAAGTTCATTTGTGTCATTGGATTCACATTTAGGTCATTTTCGTCCTCCCTAGGCATATTCTTGTCCAATTAGGGTTTTTAACCAATCTTGTGCATCCAATAGGTGTGTTTATCTCATTGGATGATCAATTAGTTCACTTTGATCCTCCCTAGGCATATTCTTGTCCAATTAGGGTTTTTAACCAATCTTGTGCATCCAATAGGTGTGTTTGTGTCATTGGATGATCAATTAGGCCATTTTCGTCCTCCATAGGCTTATTCTTGTCCATTTAGGGTTTTTAACCAATCTTGTGCATCCAATAAGTTTGTTTGTGTCATTGAATTAATATTTAGGTCCTTTTGGTCCTCCCTAGGCATATTCTTGTCCAATTAGGGTTTTTAACCAATCTTGTGAATTCAATAGGTGTGTTTGTGTCATTGGATGATCAATTAGGTCATTTTCGTCCACCCTAGGCATATTCTTGTCCAATTAGGGTTTTTAACCAATCTTGTGCATCCAATAAGTTTGTTTGTGTCATTGAATTAATATTTAAGTCATTTTGGTCCTCCCTAGGCATATTCTTGTCCAATTAGGGTTTTTAACCATTCTTGTGAATTCAATAGGTGTGTTTGTGTCATTGGATGATCAATTAGGTCACTTTAATCCTCCATAGGCATATTCTTGTCCAATTAGGGTTTTTAACCAATCTTGTGCATCCAATAGGTGTGTTTGTGTCATTGGATGATCAATTAGGTCATTTTCGTCCTCCATAGGCTTATTCTTGTCCAATTAGGGTTTTTAACCAATCTTGTGCATCCAATAGGTGTGTTTGTATTATTGGATGATCAATTAGGTCATTTTCGTCCTCCCTACGCTTATTCTGGTCCAATTAGGGTTTTTAACCAATCTTGTGCATCCAATAAGTTGAGTTGTGTCATTGGATTAACATTTAGGTCATTTTCATTCTCCCTAGGCATATTCTTGTCCAATTAGGGTTTTTAACCAATCTTGTGCATCCAATAGGTGTGTTTGTGTCATTGGATGATCAATTAGGTCATTTTCGTCCTCCATAGGCTTATTCTTGTCCAATTAGGGTTTTTAACCAATCTTGTGCATCCAATAGGTGTGTTTGTAT
>JBBPBR010001506.1:17620-62395 GCA_037974775.1 Cicer pinnatifidum | reverse complement strand
ACAAGAATAAGCCTATGGAGGACGAAAATGACCTAATTGATCATCCAATGACACAAACACACCTATTGGATGCACAAGATTGGTTAAAAACCCTAATTGGACAAGAATATGCCTAGGGAGGACGGATATGACCTAAATGTTAATCCAATGACACAAATGAACTTATTGGATGCACAAGATTGGTTAAAAACCCTAATTGGACAAGAATAAGCCTAGGGAGAACGAAAATGACCTAAATGTTAATCCAATGACACAACTCAACTTATTGGATGCACAAGATTGGTTAAAAACCGTAATTGGACAAGAATAAGCCTAGGGAGGACGAAAATGACCTAATTGTTCATCCAATGACACAAACACACCTATTGGATGCACAAGATTGGTTAAAAACCCTAGTTGGACAAGAACATCCCTAGGGAGCACGAAAATGACCTAATTGATCATCCAATGACACTAATGAACTTATTGGATGCACAAGATTGGTTAAAACCCTAATTGGACAAGAATTAGACTAGGGAGGACGAAAATGACCTAATTGATCATCCAATGACACAAACACAGCTATTGGATTCACAAGATTGGTTTAAAACCCTAGTTGGACAAGAATATGCCTAGGGAGGACGGATATGACCTAAATGTTAATCCAATGACACAAATGAACTTATTGGATGCACAAGATTGGTTAAAAACCCTAATTGGACAAGAATAAGCCTAGGGAGAACGAAAATGACCTAAATGTTAATCCAATGACACAACTCAACTTATTGGATGCACAAGATTGGTTAAAAACCGTAATTGGACAAGAATAAGCCTAGGGATGACGAAAATGACCTAATTGTTCATCCAATGACACAAACACACCTATTGGATGCACAAGATTGGTTAAAAACCCTAGTTGGACAAGAACATGCCTAGGGAGCACGAAAATGACCTAATTGATCATCCAATGACACTAATGAACTTATTGGATGCACAAGATTGGTTAAAAACCTTAATTGGACAAGAATAAGCCTAGGGAGGACGTAAATGACCTAATTGATCATCCAATGACACAAACACACCTATTGGATGCACAAGATTGGTTAAAAACCCTAATTGGACAAGAATATGCCTAGGGAGGACGAAAATGACCTAATTTGATCATCCAATGACACAAACACACCTATTGGATGCACAAGATTGGTTAAAAACTCTAATTGGACAAGAATAAGCCTGGGGAGGATCAAAGTGACCTAATTGATCATCCAATGAGATAAACACACCTATTGGATGCACAAGATTGGTTAAAAGCCCTAATTGGACAAGAATATGCCTAGGGAGGACGAAAATGACCTAAATGTGAATCCAATGACACAAATGAACTTATTGGATGCACAAGATTGGTTAAAAACCTAATTGGACAAGAATAAGCCTAGGGAGAATGAAAATGACCTAAATGTTAATCCAATTACACAACTCAACTTATTGGATGCACAAGATTGGTTAAAAACCCTAATTGGACAAGAATAAGCCTAGGGAGGACGAAAATGACCTAATTGATCATCCAATGACACAAACACACCTATTGGATGCACAAGATTGGTTAAAAACCCTATCTGGACAAGAATATACCTAGGGAGGACGAAAATGACCTAATTGATCATCCAATTACACAAACACACCTATTGAATTCACAAGATTGGTTAAAAACCCTAATTGGACAAGAATATGCCTAGGGAGGACCAAAATGACCTAAATATTAATTCAATGACACAAACAAACTTATTGGATGCACAAGATTGGTTAAAAACCCTAATTGGACAAGAATAAGCCTATGGAGGACGAAAATGACCTAATTGATCATCCAATGACACAAACACACCTATTGGATGCACAAGATTGGTTAAAAACCCTAATTGGACAAGAATATGCCTAGGGAGGACGAATATGACCTAAATGTTAATCCAATGACACAAATGAACTTATTGGATGCACAAGATTGGTTAAAAACCCTAATTGGACAAGAATAAGCCTAGGGAGGATCAAAGTGACCTAATTGATCATCCAATGAGATAAACACACCTATTGGATGCACAAGATTGGTTAAAAACCCTAATTAGACAAGAATATGCCTAAGGATGATGAAAATGACCTAAATGTGAATCCAATGACACAAATGCACTTATTGGATGCACAAGATTGGTTAAAAACCTAATTGGACAAGAATAAGCCTAGGGAGAATGAAAATGACCTAATTGATCATCCAATGACACAAACACACCTATTGGATGCACAAGATTGGTTAAAAACCCTAATTGGAAAAGAATATGCCTAGGGAGGACGAAAATGACCTAATTTGATCATCCAATGACACAAACACACCTATTGAATGCACAAGATTGGTTAAATACCCTAATTGGACAAGAATATGCCTAGGGAGGACCAAAATGACCTAAATATTAATTCAATGACACAAACAAACTTATTGGATGCACAAGATTGGTTAAAAACCCTAATTGGACAAGAATAAGCCTAGGGAGGACGAAAATGACCTAATTGATCATCCAATGACACAAACACACCTATTGGATGCACAAGATTGGTTAAAAACCCTAATTGGACAAGAATATGCCTAGGGAGGACGGATATGACCTAAATTGATCATCCAATGACACAAATGAACTTATTGGATGCACAAGATTGGTTAAAAACCCTAATTGGACAAGAATATGGCTAGGGAGGACGAAAATGACCTAAATGTTAATCCAATGACACAAATGAACTTATTGGATGCACAAGATTGGTTAAAAACCCTAATTGGACAAGAATAAGCCTAGGGAGGACGAAAATGACCTAATTGATCATCCAATGACACAAACACACCTATTGGTTGTACAAGATTGGTTAAAAACCCTAATTGGACAAGAATAAGCCTAGGGAGGACGAAAATGGCCTAATTGATCATCCAATGACACAAACACACCTATTGGATGCACAAGATTGGTTAAAAACCCTAATTGGACAAGAATAAGCCTAGGGAGGATGAAAATGACCTAATTGATCATCCAATGACACAAACACACCTATTGGATGCACAACATTGGTTAAAAACCCTAATTGGACAAGAATATGCCTAGGGAGGACGAAAATGACCTAATTGGTCATCCAATGACACAAACACACCTATTGGATGCACAAGATTGGTTAAAAACCCTAATTGGACAAGAATAAGCCTAGGGAGGACGAAAATGACCTAATTGATCGTCCAATGACACAAACACACCTATTGGATGCACAAGATTGGTTAAAAACCCTAATTGGACAAGAATAAGCCTAGGGAGGACGAAAATGACTTTATTGATCATCCAATGACACAAACACACCTATTGGATGCACAAGATTGGTTAAAAACCCTAATTGGACAAGAATAAGCCTAGGGAGGACGAAAATGACCTAATTGATCATCCAATGACACAAACACACCTATTGGATGCACAAGATTGGTTAAAAACCCTAATTGGACAAGAATATGCCTAGGGAGGACGGATATGACCTAAATGTTAATCCAATGACACAAATGAACTTAATGGATGCACAAGATTGTTTAAAAACCCTAATTGGATAAGAATAAGCCTAGAGAGAACGAAAATGACCTAAATGTTAATCCAATGACACAACTCAACTTATTGGATGCACAAGATTGGTTAAAAACCCTAATTGGACAAGAATAAGCCTAGGGAGGACGAAAATGACCTAATTGTTCATCCAATGACACAAACACACCTATTGGATTCACAAGATTGGTTAAAAACCCTAGTTGGACCAGAACATGCCTAGGGAGGACGAAAATGACCTAATTGATCATCCAATGACACTAATGAACTTATTGGATGCACAAGATTGGTTAAAAACCTTAATTGGACAAGAATAAGCCTAGGGAGGACGTAAATGACCTAATTGATCATCCAATGACACAAACACACCTATTGGATGCACAAGATTGGTTAAAAACCCTAATTGGACAAGAATATGCCTAGGGAGGACGAAAATGACCTAATTTGATCATCCAATGACACAAACACACCTATTGGATGCACAAGATTGGTTAAAAACTCTAATTGGACAAGAATAAGCCTGGGGAGGATCAAAGTGACCTAATTGATCATCCAATGAGATAAACACACCTATTGGATGCACAAGATTGGTTAAAAGCCCTAATTGGACAAGAATATGCCTAGGGAGGACGAAAACGACCTAAATGTGAATCCAATGACACAAATGAACTTATTGGATGCACAAGATTGGTTAAAAACCTAATTGGACAAGAATAAGCCTAGGGAGAATGAAAATGACCTAAATGTTAATCCAATTACACAACTCAACTTATTGGATGCACAAGATTTGTTAAAAACCCTAATTGGACAAGAATAAGCCTAGGGAGGACGAAAATGACCTAACTGATCATCCAATGACACAAACACACCTATTGGATGCACAAGATTGGTTAAAAACCCTAATTGGACAAGAATATACCTAGGGAGGACGAAAATGACCTAATTGATCATCCAATGACACAAACACACCTATTGAATTCACAAGATTGGTTAAAAACCCTAATTGGACAAGAATATGCCTAGGGAGGACCAAAATGACCTAAATATTAATCCAATGACACAAACAAACTTATTGGATGCACAAGATTGGTTAAAAACCCTAATTGGACAAGAATAAGCCTATGGAGGACGAAAATGACCTAATTGATCATCCAATGACACAAACACACCTATTGGATGCACAAGATTGGTTAAAAACCCTAATTGGACAAGAATATGCCTAGGGAGGACGGATATGACCTAAATGTTAATCCAATGACACAAATGAACTTATTGGATGCACAAGATTGGTTAAAAACCCTAATTGGACAAGAATAAGCCTAAGGAGGACGACAATGACCTAATTGATCATCCAATGACACAAACACACCTATTGGATGCACAAGATTGGTTAAAAACCCTAATTGGACAAGAATATGCCTAGGGAGTACGAAAATGACCTAATTGATCATCCAATGACACAAACACACCTATGGGATGCAAAAGATTGGTTAAAAACCCTAATTGGACAAGAATAAGCCTATGGAGGACGAAAATGACCTAATTGATCATCCAATGACACAAACACACCTATTGGATGCACAAGATTGGTTAAAAACCCTAATTGGACAAGAATATGCCTAGGGAGGACGAAAATGACCTAATTGATCATCCAATGACACAAACACACCTGTTGGATGCACAAGATTGGTTAAAAACCCTAATTGGACAAGAATATGCCTAGGGAGGACGAAAATGACCTAAATATTAATTCAATGACATAAACAAACTTGTTGGATGCACAAGATTGGTTAAAAACCCTAGTTGGACAAGAATATGCCTAGGGAGGACGAAAATGACCTAATTGATCATCCAATGACACAAATGAACTTATTGGATGCACAAGATTGGTTAAAAACCCTAATTGGACAAGAATAAGCCTAGGGAGGACGAAAATGACCTAATTGATCATCCAATGACACAAATGAACTTATTGGATAGAATAAGCCTAGGGAGGACGAAAATGACCTAATTGATCATCCAATGACACAAACACACCTATTGGATGCACAAGATTGGTTAAAAACCCTAATTGGACAAGAATAAGCCTAAGGAGGACGAAAATGACCTAAATGTTAATCCAATAACACAACTCAACTTATTGGATGTACAAGATTGGTTAAAAACCCTAATTGGACAAGAATAAGCCTAGGGAGGACGAAAATGACCTAATTGATCATCCAATGACACAAACACACCTATTGGATGCACAAGATTGGTTAAAAACCCTAATTGGACAAGAATATGCCTTAGGAGGACGAAAACGACCTAATCGATCATCCAATGACACAAACACACCTATTGGATGCACAAGATTGGTTAAAAACCCTAATTGGACAAGAATATGCCTAGGGAGGACGAAAATGACCTAATTGATCATCCAGTGACCCAAATGAACTTATTGGATGCACAAGATTAGTTAAAAACCCTAATTGGACAAGAATAAGCCTAGGGAGGACGAAAATGACCTAATTGATCATCCAATGACACAAACACACCTATTGGATGCACAAGATTGGTTAAAAACCATAATTGGACAAGAATAAGCCTATGGAGGACGAAAATGACATAATTGATCATCCAATGACACAAACACACCTATTGGATGCACAAGATTGGTTTAAAACCCTAGTTGGACAAGAATATGCCTAGGGAGGACGAAAATGACCTAATTGATCATCCAATGACACAAATGAACTTATGGATGCACAAGATTGGTTAAAAACCCTAATTGGACAAGAATAAGCCTAGGGAGGACGAAAATGACCTAATTGATCATCCAATGACACAAACACACCTATTGGATGCACAAGATTGGTTAAAAACCCTAATTGGACAAGAATATGCCTAGGGAGGACGAAAATGACCTAAATATTAATTCAATGACACAAACAAAGTTATTGGATACACAAGATTGGTTAAAAACTCTAATTGGACAAGAATAAGCCTGGGGAGGACGAAAATGACCTAATTGATCATTCAATGACACAAACACACCTATTGGAAGCACAAGATTGGTTAAAAACCCTAATTGGACAAGAATATGCCTAGGGAGGACGAAAATGACCTAACTGTTAATCCAATGACACAAATAAACTTATTGGATGTACAAGATTGGTTAAAAACCCTAATTGGACAAGAATAAGCCTAGGGAGGACGAAAATGACCTAATTGATCATCCAATGACACAAACACACCTATTGGATGCACAAGATTGGTTAAAAACCCTAATTGGACAAGAATATGCCTAGGGAGGACGAAAATGACCTAAATGTTAATCCAATGACAAAAACACACCTATTGGATGCACAAGATTGGTTAAAAACCCTAATTGGACAAGAATAAGCCTAGGGAGGACGAAAATGACCTAATTGATCATCCAATGACACAAACACACCTATTGGATGCACAAGATTGGTTAAAAACCCTAATTGGACAAGAATATGCCTAGGGAGGACGAAAATGACCTAAATATTAATTCAATGACACAACCAAAGTTATAGGATGCACAAGATTGGTTAAAAACCCTAATTTGACAAGAATAAGTCTAGGGAGGACGAAAATGACCTAATTGATCATCCAATGACACAAACACACCTATTGGATGCACAAGATTGGTTAAAAACCCTAATTAGACAAGAATAAGCCTAGGGAGGACGAAAATGACCTAATTGATCATCCAATGACACAAACACACCTATTGGATGCACAAGATTGGTTTAAAACCCTAGTTGGACAAGAATATGCATAGGGAGGACGAAAATGACCTAATTGATCATCCAATGACACAAATGGACTTATTGGATGCACAAGATTGGTTAAAAACCCTAATTGGACAAGAATAAGCCTAGGGAGGACGAAAATGACCTAATTGATCATCCAATGACACAATCACACCTATTGGATGCACAAGATTGGTTAAAAACCCTAATTGGACAAGAATAAGCCTAGGGAGGATGAAAATGACCTAATTGATCATCCAATGACACAAACACACCTATTGGATGCACAAGATTGGTTAAAAACCCTAATTGGACAAGAATAAGCCTAGGGAGGACGAAAATGACCTAATTGATCATCCAATGACACAAACACACCTATTGGATGCACAAGATTGGTTAAAAACCCTAATTGGACAAGAATATGCCTAGGGAGGACTAAAATGACCTAAATGTTAATCCAATGACACAAATGAACATATTGGATGCACAAGATTGGTTAAAAACCCTAATTGGACAAGAATAAGCCTAGGGAGGACGAAAATGACCTAATTGATCATCCAATGACACAAACACACCTATTGGATGCACAAGATTGGTTAAAAACCCTAATTGGACAAGAATAAGCCTAGGGAGGACGAAAATGACCTAAATGTTCGTCCAATGACACAAACACACCTATGAGATGCACAAGATTGCATAAAAACCCTAATTGGACAAGAATAAGACTAGGGAGGACGAAAATGAGCTAAATGTTCCTCCAATGACACAAATGAACTTATTGGATGCACAAGATTGGTAAAAAACCCTAATTGGACAAGAATAAGCCTAGGGAGGACGAAAATGACCTAATTGATCATCCAATGACACAAACACACCTATTGGATGCACAAGACTGGTTAAAAACCCTAATTGGACAAGAATATGCCTAGGGAGGACGAAAATAACCTAATTGATCATCCAATGATAGAAACACACCTATTAGAAGCACAAGATTGGTTAAAAACCCTAATTGGACAAGAATAAGCCTAGGGAGGACGAAAATGACCTAATTGATTATCCAATGACACAAACACACCTATTGGATGCACAAGGTTGGTTAAAGACCCTAATTGGACAAGAATAAGCCTAGGGAGGACGAAAATGACCTAAATGTTAATCCAATGACACAACTCAACTTATTGGATGCACTAGATTGGTTAAAAACCCTAATTGGAGAAGAATAAGCCTAGGGAGGACGAAAATGACCTAATTGATCATCCAATGACACAAACACACCTATTGGATGCACAAGATTGGTTAAAAACCCTAATTGGACAAGAATATGCCTAGGGAGGACGAAAATGACCTAATTGATCATCCAATGACACAAACACACCTATTGGATGCACAAGATTGGTTAAAAATCCTAATTGGACAAGAATATGCCTAGGGAGGACGAAAATGATCTAAATATTAATTCAATGACACAAATAAACTTATTGGATGCACAAGATTGGTTAAAAACCCTAATTGGACATTAATAAGCCTAGGGAGGACGAAAATGACCTAATTGATCATCCAATGACACAAACAGACCTATTGGAAGCACAAGATTGGTTAAAAACCCTAATTGGACAAGAATAAGCCTAGGGAGGACGAAAATGACCTAATTGATCATCCAATGACACAAACACACCTATTGGATGCACAAGATTGGTTAAAAACCCTAATTGGACAAGAATATGCCTAGGGAGGACGAAAATGACCTAATTGATCATCCAATGACACAAACACACCTATTGGATGCACAAGATTGGTTAAAAACCTTAGTTGGACAAGAATATGCCTAGGGAGGACGAAAATGACCTAATTGATCATCCAATGACACAAACACACCTATTGGATGCACAAGATTGGTTAAAAACCCTAGTTGGACAAGAATATGCCTAAGGAGGACGAAAATGACCTAATTGATCATCCAATGACACAAATGAACTTATTGGATCCACAAGATTGGTTAAAAACCCTAATTGGACAAGAATAAGCCTAGGGAGGACGAAAATGACCTAATTGATCATCCAATGACACAAACACACCTATTGGATTCACAAGATTGGTTTAAAACCCTAGTTGGACAAGAATAAGCCTATGGAGGACGAAAATGTCCTAATTGATCATCCAATGAGACAAACACACCTATTGGATGCACAAGATTGGTTAAAAACCCTAATTGGACAAGAATATGCCTAGGGAGGACGGATATGACCTAAATGTTAATCCAATGACACAAATAAACTTATTGGATGCACAAGATTGGTTAAAAACCCTAATTGGACAAGAATAAGCCTAAGGAGGACAAAAATGACCTAATTGATCATCCAATGACACAAACACACCTATTGGATGCACAAGATTGGTTAAAAACCCTAATTGGACAAGAATATGCCTAGGGAGGACGGATATGACCTAAATGTTAATCCAATGACACAAATGAACTTATTGGATGCACAAGATTGGTTAAAAACCCTAATTGGACAAGAATAAGCCTAGGGAGAACGAAAATGACCTAAATGTTAATCCAATGACACAACTCAACTTATTGGATGCACAAGATTGGTTAAAAACCCTAATTGGACAAGAATAAGCCTAGGGAGGACGAAAATGACCTAATTGTTCATCCAATGACACAAACACACCTATTGGATGCACAAGATTGGTTAAAAACCCTAGTTGGACAAGAACTTGCCTAGGGAGGACGAAAATGACCTAATTGATCATCCAATGACACTAATGAACTTATTGGATGCACAAGTTGGTTAAAAACCCTAATTGGACAAGAATAAGCCTAGGGAGGATGAAAATGACCTAATTGATCATCCAATGACACAAACACACCTATTGGATGCACAAGATTGGTTAAAATCCCTAATTGGACAAGAATATGCCTAGGGAGGACGAATATGACCTAATTGATCACCCAATGACACAAACACACCTATTGGATGCACAAGATTGGTTAAAAACCCTAATTGGACAAGAATATGCCTAGGGAGGATGAAAATGACCTAAATATTAATTCAATCACACAAACAAAGTTATTGGATGCACAAGATTAGTTAAAAACCCTAATTGGACAAGAATAAGCCTAGGGAGGACGAAAAAGACCTAATTGATCATCCAATGACACAAACACACCTATTGGATGCACAAGATTGGTTAAAAACCCTAATTGGACAAGAATTAGCCTAGGGAGGACGAAAATGACCTAATTGATCATCCAATGACACAAACACACCTATTGGATGCACAATATTGGTTTAAAACCCTAGTTGGACAAGAATATGCCTAGGGAGGACGAAAATGACCTAATTGATCATCCAATGACACAAATGAACTTATTGGATGCACAAGATTGGTTAAAAACCCTAATTGGACAAGAATAAGCCTAGGGAGGACGAAAATGACCTAATTGATAATCCAATGACACAAACACACCTATGCACAAGATTGGTTAAAAACCCTAATTGGACAAGAATAAGCCTAGGGAGGACAAAAAATGACCTAATTGATCATCCAATGACACAAACACACCTATTGGATGCACAAGATTGGTTAAAAACCCTAATTGGACAAGAATAAGCCTAGGGAGGAAGAAAATGACCTAATTGATCATCCAATGACACAAACACACCTATTGGATGCACAAGATTGGTTAAAAACCCTAGTTGGACAACAATATGCCTAGGGTGGACGAAAATGACCTAATTGATCATCCAATGACACAAACACACCTATTGGATGCACAAGATTGGTTAAAAACCCTAATTGGACAAGAATAAGCCTAGGGAGGACGAAAATGACCTAATTGATCATCCAATGACACAAACACACCTATTGGATGCACAAGATTGGTTAAAAACCCTAATTGGACAAGAATAAGCCTAGGGAGGACGAAAATGACCTAATTGATCATCCAATGACACAAACACACCTATTGGATGCACAAGATTGGTTTAAAACCCTAGTTGGACAAGAATATGCCTATGGAGGACGAAAATGACCAAATTTATCATCCAATGACACAAATGAACTTATTGGATGCACAAGATTGGTTAAAAACCCTAATTGGACAAGAATAAGCCTAGGGAGGACGAAAATGACCTAATTGATCATCCAATGACACAAACACACCTATTGGATGCACAAGATTGGTTAAAAACCCTAATTGGACAAGAATATGCATAGGGAGGACGAAAATGACCTAAATATTAATTCCACGACACAAACAAAGTTATTGGAAGCACAAGATTGGTTAAAAACTCTAATTGGACAAGAATAAGCCTAGGGAGGACGAAAATGACCTAATTGATCATCCAATGACACAAACACACCTATTGGATGCACAAGATTGGTTAAAAACCCTAATTGGACAAGAATATGCCAAGGGAGGACGAAAATGACCTAATTGATCATCCAATGACACAATCACACCTATTGGATACACAAGATCGGTTAAAAACCCTAATTGGACAAGAATAAGCCTAGGGAGGACGAAAATGACCTAATTGATCATCCAATGACACAAACACACCTATTGGATGCACAAGATTGGTTAAAAACCCTAATTGGACAAGAATATGCCTAGGGAGGACGAAAATGACCTAATTGATCATCCAATGACACAAATGCACGTATTGGATGCACAAGATTAGTTAAAAACCCTAATTGGACAAGAATATGCCTAGGGAGGACGAAAATGACCTAATTGATCATCCAATGACACAAACACACCTATTGGATGCACAAGATTGGTTAAAAACCCTAATCGGACAAGAATATGCCTAGGTAGGATGAAAATGACCTAATTGATCATCCAATGACACAAACACACCTATTGGATGCACAAGATTGGTTAAAAACCCTAATTGGACAAGAATAAGCCTAGGGAGGACGAAAATGACCTAATTGATCATCCAATGACACAAACACACCTATTGGATGCACAAGATTGGTTAAAAACCCTAATTGGACAAGAATATGCCTAGGGAGGACGAAAATGACCTAATTTGATCATCCAATGACACAAACACACCTATTGGATGCACAAGATTGGTTAAAAACCCTAATTGTACAAGAATAAGCCTAGGGAGGATCAAAGTGACCTAATTGATCATCCAATGAGATAAACACACCTATTGGATGCACAAGATTGGTTAAAAACCCTAATTGGACAAGAATATGCCTAGGGAGGATGAAAATGACCTAAATGTGAATCCAATGACACAAATGAACTTATTGGATGCACAAGATTGGTTAAAAACCTAATTGGACAAGAATAAGCCTAGGGAGAATGAAAATGACCTAAATGTTAATCCAATGACACAACTCAACTTATTGGATGCACAAGATTCGTTAAAAACCCTAATTGGACAAGAATAAGCCTAGGGAGGACGAAAAATGACCTAATTGATCATCCAATGACACAAACACACCTATTGGATGCACAAGATTGGTTAAAAACCCTAATTGGACAAGAATATGACTAGGGAGGACGAAAATGACCTAATTGATCATCCAATGACACAAACACACCTATTGAATTCACAAGATTGGTTAAAAACCCTAATTGGACAAGAATATGCCTAGGGAGGACCAAAATGACCTAAATATTAATTCAATGACAAAAACAAACTTATTGGATGCACAAGATTGGTTAAAAACCCTAATTGGACAAGAATAAGCCTATGGAGGACGAAAATGACCTAATTGATCATCCAATGACACAAACACACCTATTGGATGCACAAGATTGGTTAAAAACCCTAATTGGACAAGAATATGCCTAGGGAGGACGGATATGACCTAAATGTTAATCCAATGACACAAATGAACTTATTGGATGCACAAGATTGGTTAAAAACCCTAATTGGACAAGAATATGCCTAGGGAGAACGAAAATGACCTAATTGATCATCCAATGACACAAACACACCTATTGGATGCACAAGATTGGTTAAAAACCCTAATTGGACAAGAATAAGCCTAGTGAGGACGAAAATGACCTAATTGATCATCCAATGACACAAACACACCTATTGGATGCACAAGATTGGTTAAAAACCCTAATTGGACAAGAATATGCCTAGGGAGGACGGATATGACCTAAATGTTAATCCAATGACACAAATGAACTTATTGGATGCACAAGATTGGTTAAAAACCCTAATTGGACAAGAATAAGCCTAGGGAGGACGAAAATGACCTAATTGATCATCCAATGACACAAACACACCTATTGGATGCACAAGATTGGTTAAAACCCTAATTGGACAAGAATATGCCTAGGGAGGACGAAAATGACCTAATTTGATCATCCAATGATACAAACACACCTATTGGATGCACAAGATTGGTTAAAAACCCTAATAGGACAAGAATAAGCCTAGGGAGGATCAAAGTGACCTAATTGATCATCCAATGAGATAAACACACCTATTGGATGCACAAGATTGGTTAAAAACCCTAATTGGACAAGAATATGCCTAGGGAGGATGAAAATGACCTAAATGTGAATCCAATGACACAAATGAACTTATTGGATGCACAAGATTGGTTAAAAACCTAATTGGACAAGAATAAGCCTAGGGAGAATGAAAATGACCTAAATGTTAATCCAATGACACAACTCAACTTATTGGATGCACAAGATTGGTTAAAAACCCTAATTGGACAAGAATAAGCCTAGGGAGGACGAAAATGACCTAATTGATCATCCAATGACACAAACACACCTATTGGATGCACAAGATTGGTTAAAAACCCTAATTGGACAAGAATATGCCTAGGGAGGACGAAAATGACCTAATTGATCATCCAATGACACAAACACACCTATTGAATTCACAAGATTGGTTAAAAACCCTAATTAGACAAGAATATGCCTAGGGACGACCAAAATGACCTAAATATTAATTCAATGACACAAACAAACTTATTGGATGCACAAGATTGGTTAAAAACCCTAATTGGACAAGAATAAGCCTATGGAGGACGAAAATGACCTAATTGATCATCCAATGACACAAACACACCTATTGGATGCACAAGATTGGTTAAAAACCCTAATCGGACAAGAATATGCCTAGGGAGGACGGATATGACCTAAATGTTAATCCAATGACACAACTCAACTTATTGGATGCACTAGATTGGTTAAAAACCATAATTGGACAAGAATAAGCCTAGGGAGGACGAAAATGACCTAATTGCTCATCCAATGACACAAACACACCTATTGGATGCACAAGATTGGTTAAAAACCCTAATTGGACAAGAATAAGCCTAGGGAAGACGAAAATGACCTAATTGATCATCCAATGACACAAACACACCTATTGGATGCACAAGATTGGTTAAAAACCCTAATTGGACAAGAATAAGCCTATGGAGGACGAAAATGACCTAATTGATCATCCAATGACACAAACACACCTATTGGATGCACAAGATTGGTTAAAAACCCTAATTGGACAAGAATATGCCTAGGGAGGACGGATATGACCTAAATGTTCATCCAATGACACAAATGAACTTATTTGATGCACAATATTGGTTAAAAACCCTAATTGGACAAGAATAAGCCTAGGGAGGATCAAAGTGACCTAATTGATCATCCAATGACACAAACACACATATTGGATGCACAAGATTGGTTAAAAACCCTAATTGGACAAGAAGATGCCTAGGGAGGACGAAAATGACCTAAATGTTAATCCAATGACACAAATGAACTTATTGGATGCACAAGATTGGTTAAAAACCCTAATTGGACAAGAATAAGCCTAGGAAGGACGAAAATGACCTAATTGATCATCCAATGACACAAACACACCTATTGGATGCACAAGATTGGTTAAAAAAACCCTAATTGGACAAGAATATGCCTAGGGAGGACGAAAATGACCTAATTGATCATCCAATGACACAAACACACCTATTGGTTGCACAAGATTGGTTAAAAACCCTAATTGGACAAGAATAAGCCTAGGGAGAACGAAAATGACCTAATTGATCATCCAATGACACAAACACACCTATTGGATGCACAATATTGGTTAAAAACCCTAATTGGACAAGAATATGCCTAGGGAGCACGAATATGACCTAAATGTTAATCCAATAACACAAATGAACTTATTGGATGCACAAAATTGGTTGAAAACCCTAATTGGACAAGAATAAGCCTAGGGAGAACGAAAATGACCTAATTGATCATCCAATGACACAAACACACCTATTGGATGCACAAGATTGGTTAAAAACCCTAATTGGACAAGAATATGCCTAGGGAGGACGGATATGACCTAAATGTTAATCCAATGACACAAATGAACTTATTGGATGCACAAGATTGGTTAAAAACCCTAATTGGACAAGAATAAGCCTAGGGAGAACGAAAATGACCTAAATGTTAATCCAATGACACAACTCAACTTATTGGATGCACAAGATTGGTTAAAAACCCTAATTGGACAAGAATAAGCCTAGGGAGGACGAAAATGACCTATCTGATCATCCAATGACACAAACACACCTATTAGAAGCACAAGTTTGGTTAAAAACCCTAGTTGGACAAGAACATGCCTAGGGAGGACGAAAATGACCTAATTGATCATCCAATGACACTAATGAACTTATTGGATGCACAAGATTGGTTAAAAACCCTAATTGGACAAGAATAAGCCTATGGAGGACAAAAATGACCTAATTGATCATCCAATGACACAAACACACCTATTGGATGCACAAGATAGGTTAAAAACCCTAATTGGACAAGAATATGCCTAGGGAGGACGAAAATGACCTAATTGATCATCCAATGACACAAACACACCTATTGGATGCACAAGATTGGTTAAAAACCCAAATTGGACAAGAATATGCCTAGGGAGGACGAATATGACCTAATTGATCACCCAATGACACAAACACACCTATTGGATGCACAAGATTGGTTAAAAACCCTAATTGGACAAGAATAAGCCTAGGGAGGACGAAAATGACCTAATTGATCATCCAATGACACAAACACACCTATTGAATGCACAAGATTGGTTAAAAACCTTAGTTGGACAAGAATATGCCTAGGAAGGACGAAAATGACCTAATTGATCATCCAATGAAACAAATGAACTTATTGGATGCACAAGATTGGTTAAAAACCCTAGTTGTACAAGAATATACCTAGGGAGGACGAAAATGACCTAATTGATCATCCAATGACACAAACACACCTATGAGATGCACACGATTGGTTAAAAACCCTAATTGGACAAGAATAAGCCTAGGGAGGACGAAAATGACCTAATTGATCATCCAATGACACAAACACACCTATTGGATGCACAAGATTGGTTAAAAACCCTAATTGGACAAGAATAAGCCTAGGGAGGACGAAAATGACCTAATTGATCATCCAATGACATAAACACACATATTGGATGCCCAAGATTGGTTAAAAACCCTAATTGGACAAGAATAAGCCTAGGGAGGACGAAAATGACCTAATTGATCATCCAAAGACACAAACACACCTATTGGATGCACAAGAATGGTTAAAAACCCTAGTTGGACAAGAATATGCCTAGGGAGGACGAAAATGACCTAATTGATCATCCAATGACACAAATGAACTTATTGGATGCACAAGATTGGTTAAAAATCCTAATTGGACAAGAATAAGCCTAGGGAGGACGAAAATGACCTAATTGATCATCCAATGACACAAACACACCTATTGGATGCACAAGATTGGTTAAAAACCCTAATTGGACAAGAATATGCCGAGGGAGGACGAAAATGACCTAAATGTTAATCCAATGACACAAATGAACTTATTGGATGCACAAGATTGGTTAAAAACCCTAATTGGACAAGAATAAGCCTTCGGAGGACGAAAATGATCTAATTGATCATCCAATGACACAAACACACCTATTGGATGCAAAAGACTGGTTAAAAACCCTAATTGGACAAGAATATGCCTAGGAAGGACGAAAATGACCTAATTGATCATCCAATGACACAAACACACCTATTGGATGCACAAGATTGGTTAAAAACCCTAATTGGACAAGAATAAGCCTAGGGAGGACGAAAATGACCTAAATGTTAATCCAATGACACAAACTCACCTATTGGATGCACAAGATTGGTTAAAAACCCTAATTGGACAAGAATAAGCATAGGGAGGACGAAAATTACCTAATTGATCATCCAAAGACACAAACACACCTATTGGATGCACAAGATTGGTTAAAAACCCTAATTGGACAAGAATATGCCTAGGGAGGAGGAAAATGACCTAAATATTAATTCAATGACACAAACAAACTTATTGGATGCACAAGATTGGTTAAAAACCCTAATTGGACAAGAATAAGCCTAGGGAGGACGAAAATGACCTAATTGATCATCCAATGACACAAAAACACTTATTGGATGCACGAGATTGATTAAAAACCCTAATTGGACAAGAATATGCCTAGGGAGGACGAAAATGACCTAAATATTAATTCAATGACACAAACAAACTTATTGGATGCACAAGATTGGTTAAAAACCCTAATTTGACAAGAATAAGCCTAGGGAGGACAAAAATGACCTAATTGATCATCCAAAGACACAAACACACCTATTGGATGCACAAGATTGGTTAAAAACCCTAGTTCGACAAGAATATGCCTAGGGAGGACGAAAATGACCTAATTGATCATCCAATGACACAAATGAACTTATTGGATGCACAAGATTGGTTAAAAACCCTAATTGGACAAGAATAAGCCTAGGGAGGACGAAAATAACCTAACTGATAATCCAATGACACAAACACACCTATTGGATGCACAAGATTGGTCTAAAACTCTAATTGGACAAGAATATGCCTAGGGAGGACGAAAATGACCTAAATGTTAATCCAATGACACAAATGAACTTATTGGATGCACAAGATTGGTTAAAAACCCTAATTGGACAAGAATAAGCCTAGGGAGGACGAAAATGACCTAATTGATCATCCAATGACACAAACACACCTATTGGATGCACAAGATTGGTTAAAACCCTAATTGGACAAGAATATGCCTAGGGAGGAGGAAAATGACCTAAATATTTATTCAATGACACAAACAAAGTTATTGGACGCACAAGATTGGTTAAAAACCCTAATTGGACAAGAATATGCCTAGGGAGGACGAAAACGACCTAAATATTAATTCAATGACACAAACAAACTTATTGGAAGCACAAGATTGGTTAAAAACCCTAATTGGACAAGAATAAGCCTAGGGAGGTCGAAAATGACCTAAATGTTAATCCAATGACACAAACACACCTATTGGATGCACAAGATTGGTTAAAAACCCTAATTGGACAAGAATAAGCCTAGGGAGGACGAAAATGACCTAAATGTTAATCCAATGACACAACTCAACTTATTGGATTCACAAGATTGGTTAAAAACCCTAATTGGACAAGAATAAGCCTATGGAGGACGAAAATGACCTAATTGATCATCCAATGACACAAACACACCTATTGGATGCACAAGATTGGTTAAAAACCCTAATTGGACAAGAATAAGCCTATGGAGGACGAAAATGACCTAATTGATCATCCAATGACACAAACACACCTATTGGATGCACAAGATTGGTTAAAAACCCTAATTGGACAAGAATAAGACTAGGGAGGACGAAAATGACCTAATTGATTATCCAATGACACAAACACACCTATTGGATTCACAAGATTGGTTTAAAACCCTAGTTGGACAAGAATATGCCTAAGGAGGACGAAAATGACCTAATTGATCATTCAATGACACAAATGAACTTATTGGATGCACAAGATTGATTAAAAACCCTAATTGGACAAGAATATGCCTAGGGAGGACGAAAATGACCTAATTGATCATCCAATGATACAAATGAACTAATTGGATGAACAAGATTTGTTAAAAACCCTAATTGGACAAGAATAAGCCTAGGGAGGACGAAAATGACCTAATTGATCATCCAATGACACAAACACACCTATTGGATGCACAAGATTGGTTAAAAACCCTAATTGGAATAGAATATGCCTAGGGAGGACGAAAATGACCTAAATTGATCATCCAATGACACAAACACACCTATTGGATGCACAAGATTGGTTAAAAACCCTAATTGGACAAGAATATGCCTAGGGAGGACGAAAATGACCTAATTGATCATCCAATGACACAAACACACCTATTGGATGCACAAGACCGGTTAAAAACCCTAATTGGACAAGAATAAGCCTAGGGAGGACGAAAATGACCTAATTGATCATCCAATGACACAAACACACCTATTGGATGCACAAGATTGGTTAAAAACCCTAATTGGACAAGAATAAGCCTAGGGAGGACGAAAGTGACCTAATTGATCATCCAATGACACAAACACACCTATTGGATGCACAAGATTGGTTAAAAACCCTAATTGGACAACAATAAGCCTAGGGAGGACGAAAATGAACTAATTGTTCATCCAATGACACAAACACACCTATTGGATGCACAAGATTGGTTAAAAACCCTAATTGGACAAGAATATGCCTAGGGAGGACGAAAATGACTAAATGTTAATCCAAATACACAACTCAACTTATTGGATGCACAAGATTGGTTAAAAACCCTAATTGGACAAGAATAAGCCTATGGAGGACGAAAATGACCTAATTGATCATCCAATGACACAAACACACCTATTGGATGCACAAGATTGGTTAAAAACCCTAATTGGACAAGGATAAGCCTAGGGAGGACGAAAATGACCTAATTGATCATCCAATGACACAAACACACCTATTGGATGCACAAGATTGGTTAAAAACCCTAATTGGACAAGAATATGCATAGGGAGGACGAAAATGACCTAAATGTTAATCCAATGACACAAATGAACTTTTGGATGCACAAGATTGGTTAAAAACCCTAATTGGACAAGAATAAGCCTAGGGAGAACGAAAATGACCTAAATGTTAATCCAATGACACAACTCAACTTATTGGATGCACAAGATTGGTTAAAAACCGTAATTGGACATGAATAAGCATAGGGAGGACGAAAATGACCTTATTGATCATCCAATGACACAAACACACCTATTGGATGCACAAGATTGGTTAAAAACCCTAATTGGACAAGAATATGCCTAGGGAGGACGAAAATGACCTAATTGATCATCCAATGACACAAACACACCTATTGGATGCATAAGATTGGTTAAAAACCATAATTGGACAAGAATAAGCCTAGGGAGGACGAAAATGACCTAGTTGATCATCCAATGACACAAACACACCTATTGGATGCACAAGATTGGTTAAAAACCCTAATTGGACAAGAATATGCCTAGGGAGGACGAAAATGACCTAAATATTAATTCAATGACACAAACAAACTTATTGGATGCACAAGATTGGTTAAAAACCCTAATTGGACAAGAATAAGCCTAGGGAGGACGAAAATGACCTAATTGATCATCCAATGACACAAACACACCTATTGGAATCACAAGATTGGTTAAAAACCCTAATTGGACAAGAATATGCCAAGGGAGGACGAAAATGACTTAAATGTTAATCCAAAGACACAAATGAACTTATTGGATGCACAAGATTGGTTAAGAACCCTAATTGGACAAGAATAAGCCTAGGGAGGACGAAAATGACCTAATTGATTATCCAATGACACAAACACGACTATTGGATGCACAAGATTGGTTAAAAACCCTAATTGGACAAGAATATGCCTAGGGAGGACGAAAATGACCTAAATATTAATTCAATGACACAAACAAACTTATTGGATGCACAAGATTGGTTAAAAACCCTAATTGGACAAGAATAAGCCTAGGGAGGACGAAAATGACCTAATTGATCATCCACTGACACAAACACACCTATTGGATACACAAGATTAGTTAAAAACCCTAATTGGACAAGAATAAGCCTAGGGAGGACGAAAATGACCTAATTGATCATCCAATGACACAAACACACCTATTGGATACACAAGATTGGTTAAAAACCCTAATTGGACAAGAATAAGACTAGGGAGGACGAAAATGACCTAATTGATTATCCTATGACACAAACACACCTATTGGATTCACAAGATTGGTTTAAAACCCTAGTTGGACAAGAATATGCCTAGGGAGGACGAAAATGACCTAATTGATCATCCAATGACACAAATGAACTTATTGGATGCACAAGATTTGTTAAAAACCCTAATTGGACAAGAATATGCCTAGGGAGGACGAAAATGACCTAATTGATCATCCAATGACACAAACACACCTATTGGATGCACAAGATTGGTTAAAAACCCTAATTGGACAAGAATAAGCCTAGGGAGGACGAAAATGACCTATTTGATCATCCAATGACACAAACACACCTATTGGATGCACAAGATTGATTAAAAACCCTAATTTGACAAGAATAAGTCTAGGTAGGATGAAAATGACCTAATTGATCATCCAATGACACAAACACACCTATTGGATGCACAAGATTGGTTAAAAACCCTAATTGGACAAGAATAAGCCTAGGGAGGACGAAAATGACCTAATTGATCATCCAATGACACAAACCCACTTATTGGATGCACAAGATTGGTTAAAAACCCTAATTGGACAAGAATAAGCCTAGGGAGGACGAAAATGACCTAATTGATCATCCAATGACACAAACACACCTATTGGAAGCACAAGATTGGTTAAAAACCCTAATAGGACAAGAATAAGCCTAGGGAGGACGAAAATGACCTAATTGATCATCCAATGACACAAACACACCTATTGGATGCACAAGATTGGTTAAAAACCCTAATTAGACAAGAATATGCCTAGGGAGGACGAAAATGACCTAATTGATCATCCAATGACACAAATGAACTTATTGGATGCACAAGATTAGTTAAAAACCCTAATTGGACAAGAATAAGCCTAGGGAGGAAGAAAATAACCTAATTGATCATCCAATGACACAAACACACCTATTGGATGCACAAGATTGGTCTAAAACTCTAATTGGACAAGAATATGCCTAGGGATGACGAAAATGACCTAAATGTTAATCCAATGACACAACTCAACTTATTGGATGCACAAGATTGGTTAAAAACCCTAATTGGACAAGAATAAGCCTAGGGAGGACAAAAATGACCTAAATGTTAATCCAATGACACAACTCAACTTATTGGATGCACAAGATTGGTTAAAAACCCTAATTGGACAAGAATAAGCCTATGGAGGACGAAAATGACCTAATTGATCATCCAATGACACAAACACACCTATTGGATGCACAAGATTGGTTAAAAACCCTAATTGGACAAGAATATGCCTAGGGAGGACGAAAATGACCTAAATATTAATTCATTGACACAAACAAACTTATTGGATGCACAAGATTGGTTAAAATCCTTAATTGGACAAGAATAAGCCTATGGAGGACGAAAATGACCTAATTGATCATCCAATGACACAAACACACCTATTGGAAGCACAAGATTGGTTAAAAACCCTAGTTGGACAAGAATATGCCTAGGGAGGACGAAAATGACCTAATTGATCATCAAATGACACAAATGAACTTATTGGATGCACAAGATTGGTTAAAAACCCTAATTGGACAAGAATAAGCATAGAAAGGACGAAAATGACCTAATTGATCATCCAATGACACAAACACACCTATTGGATGCACAAGATTGGTTAAAAACCCTAATTGGACAAGAATATGCCTAGGGAGGACCAAAATGACCTAAATATTAATTCAACGACACAAACAAACTTATTGGATGCACAAGATTGGTTAAAAACCCTAATTGGACAAGAATAAGCCTATGGAGGACGAAAATGACCTAATTGATCATCCAATGACACAAACACACCTATTGGATGCACAAGATTGGTTAAAAACCCTAATTGGACAAGAATATGCCTAGGGAGCACGGATATGACCTAAATGTTAATCCAATGACACAAATGAACTTATTGGATGCACAAGATTGGTTAAAAACCCTAATTGGACAAGAATAAGCCTAGGGAGGACGAAAATGACCTAATTGATCATCCAATGACACAAACACACCTATTGGATGCACAAGATTGGTTAAAAACCCTAATTGGACAAGAATATGCCTAGGGAGGACGAAAATGACCTAATTTGATCATCCAATGACACAAACACACCTATTGGATGCACAAGATTGGTTAAAAACCCTAATTGGACAAGAATTAGCCTAGGGAGGACGAAAATGACCTAATTGATCATCCAATGACACAAACACACCTATTGGATTCACGAGATTGGTTTAAAACCCTAGTTGGACAAGAATATGCCTAGGGAGGACGAAAATGACCTAATTGATCATCCAATGACACAAATGAACTTATTGGATGCACAAGATTGGTTAAAAACCCTAATTGGACAAGAATAAGCCTAGGGAGGACGAAAATGACCTAATTGATCATCCAATGACACAAACACACCAATTGGATGCACTGATTGGTTAAAAACCATAATTGGATAAGAATATGCCTAGGGAGGACGAAAATGACCTAATTGATCATCCAATGACACAAATGAACTTATTGGATGCACAAGATTGGTTAAAAACCCTAATTGGACAAGAATCAGCATAAAAAGGACGAAAATGACCTAATTGATCATCCAATGACACAAATGAACTTATTGGATGCACAAGATTTGTTAAAAACCCTAATTGGACAAGAATAAGCCTAGGGAGGACGAAAATGACCTAATTGATCATCCAATGACACAAACACACCTATTGGATGCACAAGATTGGTTAAAAACCCTAATTGGACAAGAATAAGCCTAGGGAGGACGAAAATGACCTAATTGATCATCCAATGACACAAACACACCTATTGGATGCACAAGATTGGTTTAAAACCCTAATTGGACAAGAATATGCCTAGGGAGGACGAAAATGACTTAAATATTAATTCAATGACACAAACAAAGTTATTGGATGCACAAGATTGTTTAAAAACCCTAATTTGACAAGAATAAGTCTAGGGAGGACGAAAATGACCTAATTGATCATCCAATGACACAAACACACCTATTGGATGCACAAGATTGGTTAAAAACCCTAATTGGACAAGAATAAGCCTAGGGAGGACGAAAATGACCTAATTGATCATCCAATGACACAAACACACCAATTGGATGCACTGATTGGTTAAAAACCCTAATTGGACAAGAATAAACCTAGGGAGGACGAAAATGACCTAATTGATCATCCAATGACACAAATGAACTTATTGGATGCACAAGATTTGTTAAAAACCCTAATTGGACAAGAATAAGCCTAGGGAGGACGAAAATGACCTAACTGATCATCCAATGACACAAACACACCTATTGGAAGCACAAGATTGGTTAAAAACCCTAGTTGGACAAGAATATGCCTAGGGAGGACGAAAATGACCTAATTGATCATCCAATGACACAAATGAACTTATTGGATGCACAAGATTGGTTAAAAACCCTAATTGGACAAGAATAAGCATATAACGGACGAAAATGACCTAATTGATCATCCAATGACACAAACACACCTATTGGATGCACAAGAATGGTTAAAAACCCTAATTGGATAAGAATATGCCTAGGGAGGACGAAAATGACCTAATTGATCATCCAATGACACAAACACACCTATTGGATGCACAAGATTGGTTAAAAACCCTAATTGGACAAGAATAAGCCTAGGGAGGACGAAAATGACCTAATTGATCATCCAATGACACAAACACACCTATTGGATGCACAAGAATGGTTAAAAACCCTAATTGGATAAGAATATGCCTAGGGAGGACGAAAATGACCTAAATGATCATCCAATGACACAAATGAACTTATTGGATGCACAAGATTGGTTAAAAACCATAATTGGACAAGAATAAGCATAGAAAGGACGAAAATGACCTAATTGATCATCCAATGACACAAATGAACTTATTGGATGCACAAGATTTGTTAAAAACCCTAATTGGACAAGAATAAGCCTAGGGAGGACGAAAATGACCTAATTGATCATCCAATGACACAAACACACCTATTGGATGCACAAGATTGGTTAAAAACCCTAATTGGACCAGAATATGCCTAGGGAGGACGCAAATGACCTAAATATTAATTCAATGACATAAACAAACTTATTGGATGCACAAGATTGGTTAAAAACCCTAATTGGACAAGAATAAGCCTATGGAGGACGAAAATGACCTAATTGATCATCCAATGACACAAACACACCTATTGGATGCACAAGATTGGTTAAAAACCCTAATTGGACAAGAATAAGCCTAGGGAGGACGAAAATGACCTAATTGATCATCCAAAGACACAAACACATCTATTGGATGCACAAGATTGGTTAAAAACCCTAGTTGGACAAGAATATACCTAGGGAGGACGAAAATGACCTAATTGATCATCCAATGAAACAAATGAACTTATTGGATGCACAAGATTGGTTAAAAACCCTAATTGGACAAGAATAAGCCTAGGGAGGACGAAAATGACCTAATTGATCATCCAATGACACAAACACACCTATTGGATGCACAAGATTGGTTAAAAACCCTAATTGGACAAGAATATGCCTAGGGAGGACGAAAATGACCTAATTTGATCATCCAATGACACAAACACACCTATTGGATGCATAAGATTGGTTAAAAACCCTAATTGGACAAGAATAAGCCTAGGGAGGATCAAAGTGACCTAATTGATCATCCAATGAGATAAACACACCAATTGGATGCACAAGATTGGTTAAAAACCCTAATTGGACAAGATTATGCCTAGGGAGGATGAAAATGACCTAAATGTGAATCCAATGACACAAATGAACTTATTGGATGCACAAGTTTGGTTAAAAACCTAATTGGACAAGAATAAGCCTAGGGAGAATGAAAATGACCTAAATGTTAATCCAATGACACAACTCAACTTATTGGATGCACAAGATTGGTTAAAAACCCTAATTGAACAAGAATAAGCCTAGGGAGGACGAAAAAGACGTAATTGATCATCCAATGACACAAACACACCTATTGGATGCACAAGATTGGTCAAAAACCCTAATTGGACAAGAATACGCCTAGGGAGGACGAAAATGACCTAATTGATCATCCAATGACACAAACACACCTATTGAATTCACAAGATTGGTTAAAAACCCTAATTGGACAAGAATATGCCTAGAGAGGACCAAAATGACCTAAATGTTAATCCAATGACACAAATGAACTTATTGGATGCACAAGGTTGGTTAAGAACCCTAATTGGACAAGAATAAGCCTAGGGAGGACGAAAATGACCTAATTGATCATCCAATGACACAAACACACCTATTGGATGCACAAGATTGGTTAAAAACCCTAATTGGACAAGAATATGCCTAGGGAGGACGGATATGACCTAAATGATAATCCAATGACACAAATGAACTTATTGGATGCACAAGATTGGTTAAAAACCCTAATTGCACAAGAATAAGCCTAGGGAGAACGAAAATGACCTAAATGTTAATCCAATGACACAACTCAACTTATTGGATGCACAAGATTGGTTAAAAACCGTAATTGGACAAGAATAAGCCTAGGGAGGACGAAAATGACCTAATTGTTCATCCAATGACACAAACACACCTATTGGATGCACAAGATTGGTTAAAAACCCTAATTGGACAAGAATATGCCTAGGGAGGACGAAAATGACCTAAATATTAATCCAATGACACAAATGAACTTATTGGATGCACAAGATTGGTTAAAAACCCTAATTGGACAAGAATAAGCCTAGGGAGGACGAAAATGACCTAATTGATCATCCAATGATAGAAACACACCTATTGGATGCACAAGATTGGTTAAAAACCCTAATTGGACAAGAATAAGCCTAGGGAGGACGAAAATGACCTAATTGATCATCCAATGACACAAACACACCTATTGGATGCACAAGATTGGTTAAAAACCCTAATTGGACAAGAATACGCCTAGGGAGGACGAAAATGACCTAATTAATCATCCAATGACACAAACACACCTATTGGATGCACAAGATTGGTTAAAAACCCTAATTGGACAAGAATATGCCTAGGGAGGACGAAAATGACCTAATTGATCATCCAATGACACAAACACACCTATTGGATGCACAAGATTGGTTAAAAACCCTAATTGGACAAGAATAAGCCTAGGGAGGACGAAAATGACCTAATTGATCATCCAATGACACAAACACACCTATTGGATGCACAAGATTGGTTAAAAACCCTAATTGGACAAGAATAAGCCTTCGAAGGACGAAAATGACCTAATTGATCATTCAATGACACAAACACACCTATTGGATGCACAAGATTGGTTAAAAACCCTAATTGGACAAGAATAAGCCTATGGAGGACGAAAATGAACTAATTGATCATCGAATGACACAAACACACCTATTGGATGCACAAGATTGGTTAAAAACCCTAATTGGACAAGAATATGCCTAGGGAGGACGAAAATGACCTAATTGATCATCCAATGACACAAACACACCTATTGGATGCACAAGATTAATTAAAAACCCATTGGATGCACAAGATTGGTCTAAAACTCTAATTGGACAAGAATATGCCTAGGGAGGACGAAAATGACCTAAATGTTAATCCAATGACACAAACACACCTATTGGATGCACAAGATTGGTTAAAAACCCTAATTGGACAAGAATAAGCCTAGGGAGGACGAAAATGACCTAATTGATCATCCAATGACACAAACACACCTATTGGATGCACAAGATTGGTTAAAAACCCTAATTGGACAAGAATATGGCTAAGGAGGACGAAAATGACCTAAATATTAATTCAATGACACAAACAAACTTATCGGATGCACAAGATTGGTTAAAAACCCTAATTGGACAAGAATAAGCCTAGGGAGGACGAAAATGACCTAATTGATCATCCAATGACACAAACACACCTATTGGATGCACAAGATTGGTTAAAAATCCTAATTGGACAAGAATAAGCCTAGGGAGGACGAAAATGACCTAATTGATCATCCAATGACACAAACACACCTATTTGATGCACAAGATTTGTTAAAAACCTTAATTGGACAAGAATAAGCCTAGGGAGGACAAAAATGACCTAATTGATCATCCAATGACACAAACACACCTATTGGATGCACAAGATTGGTTAAAAACCCTAATTGGACAAGAATAAGCCTAGGTAGGACGAAAATGACCTAATTGATCATCCAATGACACAAATGAACTTATTGGATGCACAAGATTGGTTAAAAACCCTAATTGGACAAGAATAAGCCTAGGGAGGACGAAAATGACCTAATTGATCATCCAATGACACAAACACACCTATTGGATGCACAAGATTGGTTAAAAACCCTAATTGGACAAGAATAAGCCTAGGGAGGACAACAATGACCTAATTGATCATCCAATGACACAAACACACCTATTGGATGCACAAGAATGGTTAAAAACCCTAATTGGACAAGAATAAGCCTAGGGAGGACGAAAATGACCTAATTGATCATCCAATGACACAAACACACCTATTGGATGCACAAGATTGGTTAAAAACCCTAATTGGACAAGAATAAGCCTAGGGAGGACGAAAATGACCTAATTGATCATCCAATGACACAAACACACCTATTGGATGCACAAGATTGGTTAAAAACCCTAATTGGACAAGAATATGCCTAGGGAGGACGAAAATGACCTAAATGTTAATCCAATGACACAACTCAACGTATTGGATGCACAAGATTGGTTAAAAACCCTAATTGGACAAGAATAAGCCTAGGGAGGACGAAAATGACCTAATTGATCATCCAATGACACAAACACACCTATTGGATGCACAAGATTGGTTAAAAACCCTAATTGGACAAGAATAAGCCTAGGGAGGACGAAAATGACCTAATTGATCATCCATTGCCACAAACACACCTATGGGATGCACAAGATTGGTTAAAAACCCTAATTGGACAAGAATATGCCTTGGGAGGACGAAAATGACCTAATTGGTCATCCAATGACACAAACACACCTATTGGATGCAAAAGATTGGTTAAAAACCCTAATTGGACAAGAATAAGCCTAGGGAGGACGAAAATGACCTAATTGATCATCCAATGACACAAACACACCTATTGGATGCACAAGATTGGTTAAAAACCCTAATTGGACAAGAATAAGCCTAGGGAGGACGAAAATGACCTAATTGATCATCCAATGACACAAACACACCTATTGGATGCACAAGATTGGTTAAAAACCCTAATTGGACAAGAATAAGCCTAGGGAGGACGAAAATGACCTAATTGATCATCCAATGACAGAAACACACCGATTGGATTCACAAGATTGGTTAAAAACCCTAATTCGACAAGAATATGCCTAAGGAGGACGAAAATGACCTAAATATTAATTCAATGACACAAACAAAGTTATTGGATGCACAAGATTGGTTAAAAACCCTAATTGGACAAGAATAAGCCTTGGGATGATGAAAATGACCTAATTGATCATCCAATGACACAAACACACCTATTGGATGCACAAGATTGGTTAAAAACCCTAATTGGACAAGAATAAGCCTAGGGAGGACGAAAATGACCTAATTGATCATCCAATGACACAAACACACCTATTGGATGCACAAGATTGGTTAAAAACCCTAATTGGACAAGAATAAGCCTAGGGAGGACGAAAATGACCTAATTGATCATCCAATGACACAAACACACCTATTGGATGCACAAGATTGGTTAAAAACCCTAATTGGACAAGAATAAGCCTAGGGAGGACGAAAATGACCTAATTGATCATCCAATGACACAAACACACCTATTGGATGCAGAAGATTGGTTAAAAACCGTAATTGGACAAGAATAAGCCTAGGGAGGACAAAAATGACCTAATTGATCATCCAATGACACAAACACACCTATTGGATGCACTAGATTGGTTAAAAACCCTAATTGGACAAGAATAAGCCTAGGGAGGACGAAAATAACCTAATTGATCATCCAATGACACAAACACACCTATTGGATGCACAAGATTGGTTAAAAACCCTAATTGGACAAGAATAAGCCTAGGGAGGACGAAAATGACCTAATTGATCATCCAATGACACAAACACACCTATTGGATGCACAAGATTGGTTAAAAACCCTAATTGGACAAGAATAAGCCTAGGGAGGACGAAAATAACCTAATTGATCGTCCAATGACACAAACACACCTATTGGATGCACAAGATTGTTTTAAAACCCTAGTTGGACAAGAATATGCCTAGGGAGGACGAAAATGACCTAATTGATCATCCAATGACACAAATGAACTTATTGGATGCACAAGATTGGTTAAAAACCCTAATTGGACAAGAATAAGCCTAGGGAGGACGAAAATGACCTAATTGATCATCCAATGACACAAACACACCTATTGGATGCACAAAATTGGTTAAAAACCCTAATTGGACAAGAATATGCCTAGGGAGGACGAAAATGACCTAATTTGATCATCCAATGACACAAACACACCTATTGGATGCATAAGATTGGTTAAAAACCCTAATTGGACAAGAATAAGCCTAGGGAGGATCAAAGTGACCTAATTGATCATCCAATGAGATAAACACACCTATTGGATGCACAAGATTGGTTAAAAATCCTAATTGGACAAGAATATGCCTAGGGAGGATGACAATGACCTAAATGTGAATCCAATGACACAAATGAACTTATTGGATGCACAAGATTGGTTAAAAACCTAATTGGACAAGAATAAGCCTAGGGAGAATGAAAATGACCTAAATGTTAATCCAATGACACAACTCAACTTATTGGATGCACAAGATTGGTTAAAAACCCTAATTGGACAAGAATAAGCCTAGGGAGGACGAAAAAGACCTAATTGATCATCCAATGACACAAACACACCTATTGGATGCACAAGATTGGTTAAAAACCCTAATTGGACAAGAATATGCCTAGGGAGGACGAAAATGACCTAATTGATCATCCAATGACACAAACACACCTATTGAATTCACAAGATTGGTTAAAAACCCTAATTGGACAAGAATATGCCTAGAGAGGACCAAAATGACCTAAATGTTAATCCAATGACACAAATGAACTTATTGGATGCACAAGATTGGTTAAGAACCCTAATTGGACAAGAATAAGCCTAGGGAGGACGAAAATGACCTAATTGATCATCCAATGACACAAACACACCTATTGGATGCACAAGATTGGTTAAAAACCCTAATTGGACAAGAATATGCCTAGGGAGGACGGATATGACCTAAATGATAATCCAATGACACAAATGAACTTATTGGATGCACAAGATTGGTTAAAAACCCTAATTGGACAAGAATAAGCCTAGGGAGAACGAAAATGACCTAAATGTTAATCCAATGACACAACTCAACTTATTGGATGCACAAGATTGGTTAAAAACCGTAATTGGACAAGAATAAGCCTAGGGAGGACGAAAATGACCTAATTGTTCATCCAATGACACAAACACACCTATTGGATGCACAAGATTGGTTTAAAACCCTAGTTGGAAAAGAATATGCCTAGGGAGAACGAAAATGACCTAAATGTTAATCCAATGACACAACTCAACTTATTGGATGCACAAGATTGGTTAAAAACCCTAATTGGACAAGAATAAGCCTAGGGAGGACGAAAATGACCTAATTGTTCATCCAATGACACAAACACACCTATTGGATGCACAAGATTGGTTAAAAACCATAGTTGGACAAGAACATGCCTAGGGAGGACGAAAATGACCTAATTGATCATCCAATGACACTAATGAACTTATTGGATGCACAAGATTGGTTAAAAACCTTAATTGGACAAGAATAAGCATAGGGAGGACGAAAATGACCTAATTGATCATCCAATGACACAAACACACCTATTGGATGCACAAGATAGGTTAAAAACCCTAATTGGACAAGAATATGCCTAGGGAGGACGAAAATGACCTAAATTGATCATCCAATGACACAAACACACCTATTGGATGCACAAGATTGGTTAAAAACCCTAATTGGACAAGAATATGGCTAGGGAGGACGAAAATGACCTAAATGTTAATCCAATGACACAAATGAACTTATTGGATGCACAAGATTGGTTAAAAACCATAATTGGACAAGAATAAGCCTAGGGAGGACGAAAGTGACCTAATTGATCATCCAATGACACAAACACACCTATTGGATGCACAAGATTGGTTAAAAACCCTAATTGGACAAGAATATGCCTTGGGAGGACGGATATGACCTAAATGTTAATCCAGTGACACAAATGAACTTATTGGATGCACAAGATTGGTTAAAAACCCTAATTGGACAAGAATAAGCCTAGGGAGGACGAAAATGACCTAATTGATCATCCAATGACACAAACACACCTATTGGATGCACAAGATTGGTTAAAAACCCTAATTGGACAAGAATATGCCTAGGGAGGACGAAAATGACCTAATTGATCATCCAATGACACAAATGAACTTATTGGATGCACAAGATTAGTTAAAAACCCTAATTGGACAAGAATAAGCTTTGGGAGGACGAAAATTACCTAATTGATCATCCAATGACACAAACACACCTATTGGATGCACAAGATTGGTCTAAAACTCTAAATGAGCAAGAATATGCCTAGGGAGGACGAAAATGACCAAAATGTTAATCCAATGACACAAATGAACGTATTGGATGCACAAGATTGGTTAAAAACCCTAATTGGACAAGAATAAGCCTAGGGAGGACGAAAATGACCTAATTGATCATCCAATGACACAAACACACCTATTGGATGCACAAGATTGGTTAAAAACCCTAATTGGACAAGAATATGCCTAGGGAGGACGAAAATGACCTAATTGATCATCCAATGACACAAACACACCTTTTGAATTCACAAGATTGGTTAAAAACCCTAATTGGACTAGAATATGCCTAGAGAGGACCAAAATGACCTAAATATTAATTCAATGACACAAACAAACTTATTGGATGCACAAGATTGGTTAAAAACCCTAATTGGACAAGAATAAGCCTATGGAGGACGAAAATGACCTAATTGATCATCCAATGACACAAACACACCTATTGGATGCACCAGATTGGTTAAAAACCCTAATTGGACAAGAATATGCCTAGGGAGGACGGATATGACCTAAATGTTAATCCAATGACACAAATGAACTTATTGGATGCACAAGATTGGTTAAAAACCCTAATTGGACAAGAATAAGCCTAAGGAGGACGAAAATGACCTAATTGATCATCCAATGACACAAATGAACTTATTGGATGCACAAGATTGGTTAAAAACCCTAATTAGACAAGAATAAGCCTAGGGAGGACGAAAATGACCTAATTGATCTTTCAATGACACAAACACACCTATTGGATGCACAAGATTGGTTAAAAACCCTAATTGGACAAGAATATGCCTAGGGAGGACGAAAATGACCTAAATGTTAATCCAATGACACAAATGAACTTATTGGATGCACAAGATTGGTTAAAAACCCTAATTGGACAAGAATAAGCCTAGGGAGGACGAAAATTACCTAAATGTTAATCCAATGACACAACTCAACTTATTGGATGCACAAGATTGGTTAAAAACCCTAATTGGGCAAGGATAAGCCTAGGGAGGACGAAGATGACCTAATTGATCATCCAATGACACAAACACACCTATTGGATGCACAAGATTGGTTAAAAACCCTAATTGGACAAGAATAAGCCTAGGGAGGACGAAAATGACCTAATTGATCATCCAATGACACAAACACACCTATTGGATGCACAAGATTGGTTAAAAACCCTAATTGGACAAGAATATGCCTAGGGAGGACGAAAATGACCTAAATATTAATTCAATGAAACAAACAAACTTATTGGATGCACAAGATTGGTTAAAAACCCTAATTGGACAAGAAAAAGCCTAGGGAGGACGAAAATGACCTAATTGATCATCAAATGACACAAACACACCTATTGGATGAACAAGATTTGTTAAAAACCCTAATTGGACAAAAATATGCCTAGCGAGGACGAAAATGACCTAAATATTAATTCAATGACACAAACAAAGTTATTGGATGCACAAGATTGGTTAAAAACCCTAATTGGACAAGAATAAGCCTAGGGAGGACGAAAATGACCTAATTGATCATCCAATGACACAAACACACCTATTGGATGCACAAGATTGGTTAAAAACCCTAATTGGACAAGAATAAGCCTAGGGAGGACGAAAATGACCTAATTGATCATCCAATGACACAAACACACCTATTGGATACACAAGATTGGTTAAAAACCCTAATTGGACAAGAATAATTCTAGGGGGGACGAAAATGACCTAAATGTTAATCCAATGAAACAACTCAACTTATTGGATGCACAAGATTGGTTAAAAACCCTAATTGGACAAGAATAAGCCTAGGGAGGACGAAAACGACCTAATTGATCATCCAATGACACAAACACACCTATTGGATGCACAAGATTGGTTAAAAACCCTAATTGGACAAGAATAAGCCTAGGGACGACGAAAATGTCCTAAATGTTAATCCGATGACATAACTCAACTTATTGGATGCACAAGATTGGTTAAAAACCCTAATTGGACAAGAATAAGCCTAGGGAGGACGAAAATGACCTAATTGATCATCCAATGACACAAACACACCTATTGGATGCACAAGATTGGTTAAAAACCCTAATTGGACAAGAATAAGCTTAGGGAGTACGAAAATGACCTAAATATTAATCCAATGACACAAATTAACTTATTGGATGCACAAGATTGGTTAAAAACCCTAATTGGACAAGAATATGCCTAGGGAAGACGAAAATGACCTAATTGATCATCCAATGACACAAACACACCTATTGGATGCACAAGATTGGTTAAAAAAACCCTAATTGGACAAGAATATGCCTAGGGAGGACGAAAATGACCTAAATATTAATTCAATGACACAAACAAACTTATTGGATGCACAAGATTGGTTAAAAACCCTAATTGGACAAGAATAAGCCTAGGGAGGAAGAAACTGACCTAATCGATTATCCAATGACACAAAGACACCTATTGGAAGCACAAGATTGGTTAAAAACCCTAATTGGACAAGAATATGCCTAGGGAGGACGAAAATGACCTAAATGTTAATCCAATGACACAAATGAACTTATTGGATGCACAAGATTGGTTAAAAACCCTAATTGGACAAGAATAAGCCTAGGGAGGACGAAAAATGACCTAATTGATCATCCAATGCCACAAACACACCTATTGGATAAACAAGATTGGTTAAAAACCCTAATTGGACAAGAATATGCCTAGGGAGGACGAAAATGACCTAAATATTAATTCAATGACACAAACAAAGTTATTGGATGCACAAGATTGGTTAAAAACCCTAATCGGACAAGAATATGCCTAGGGAGGACGAAAATGACCTAATTGATCATCCAATGACACAAACACACCTATTGGATGCACAAGATTGGTTAAAAACCCTAATTGGACAAGAATATGCCTAGGGAGGACGAAAATGACCTAAATATTAATTCAATGACACAAACAAACTTATTGGATGCACAAGATTTGTTAAAAACCCTAATTGGACAAGAATAAGCCTAGGGAGGACGAAAATGACCTAATTGATCATCCAATGACACAAACACACCTATTGGAAGCACAAGATTGGTTAAAAACCCTAATTGGGCAAGAATATGCCTAGCGAGGACGGATATGACCTAAATGTTAATCCAATGACACAAATGAAGTTATTGGATGCACAAGATTGGTTAAAAACCCTAATTGGACAAGAATAAGCCTAGGGAGGACGAAAATGACCTAATTGATCATCCAATGACACAAACACACCTATTGGATGCACAAGATTGGTTAAAAACCCTAATTGGACAAGAATATGCCTAGGGAGGACGAAAATGACCTAAATGCTCATCCAATGACACAAACACACCTATTGGATGCACAAGATTGGTTAAAAACCCTAATTGGACAAGAATATGCCTAGGGAGGACGAAAATGACCTAATTGATCATCCAATGACACAAACACACCTATTGGATGCACAAGATTGGTTAAAATACCTAATTGGACAAGAATAAGCCTAGGGAGGACGAAAATGACCTAATTGATCATCCAATGACACAAACACACCTATTGGATGCACAAGATTGGTTAAAAACCCTAATTGGACAAGAATAAGCCTAGGGAAGACGAAAATGACATAATTGATCATCCAATGACACAAATGAACTTATTGGATGCACAAGATTGGTTAAAAACCCTAATTGGACAAGAATAAGCCTAGGGAGGACGAAAATGACCTAATTGATCATCCAATGACACAAACACACCTATTGGATGCACAAGATTGGTTAAAAACCCTAATTGGACAAGAATAAGCCTAGGGAGGACGAAAATGACCTAATTGATCATCCAATGACACAAACACACCTATTGGATGCACAAGATTGGTTAAAAACCGTAATTGGACAAGAATAAGCCTAGGGAGGATGAAAATGACCTAATTGATCATCCAATGACACAAATGAACTTATTGGATGCACAAGATTGGTTAAAAACCCTAATTGGACAAGAATAAGCCTAGGGAGGACGAAAATGACCTAATTGATCATCCAATGACACAAACACACCTATTGGATGCACAAGATTGGTTAAAAACCCTAATTGGACAAGAATAAGCCTAGGGAGGACGAAAATGACCTAATTGATCATCCAATGAAACAAACACACCTATTGGATGTACAAGATTGGTTAAAAACCCTAATTGGACAAGAATAAGCCTAGGGAGGACGAAAATGACCTAATTGATCATCCAATGACACAAACACACCTATTGGATACACAAGATTGGTTTAAAACCCTAGTTGGACAAGAATATGCCTAGGGAGGACGAAAATGACCTAATTGATCATCCAATGACACAAATGAACTTATTGGATGCACAAGATTGGTTAAAAACCCTAATTGGACAAGAATAAGCCTAGGGAGGACGAAAATGACCTAATTGATCATCCAATGACACAAACACACCTATTGGATGCACAAGATTGGTTAAAAACCCTAAATGGACAAGAATAAGCCTAGGGAGGACGAAAATGACCTAATTGATCATCCAATGACACAAACACACCTATTGGATGCACAAGATTGGTTAAAAACCCTAATTGGACAAGAATATGCCTAGGAAGGACGGATATGACCTAAATGTTAATCCAATGACACAAATGAACTTATTGGATGCACAAGATTGGTTAAAAACCCTAATTGGACAAGAATAAGCCTAGGGAGGACGAAAATGACCTAATTGATCATCCAATGACACAAACACACCTATTGGATGCACAAGATTGGTTAAAAACCCTAATTGGACAAGAATATGCCTAGGGAGGACGAAAATGACCTAAATATTAATTCAATGACACAAACAAAGTTATTGGATGCACAAGATTGGTTAAATACCCTAATTGGACAAGAATAAGCCTAGGGAGGACGAAAATGACCTAATTGATCATCCAATGACACAAATGAACTTATTGGATGCACAAGATTGGTTAAAAACCCTAATTGGACAAGAATAAGCCTAGGGAGGACGAAAATGACCTAATTGATCATCCAATGACACAAACACACCTATTGGATGCACAAGATTGGTTAAAAACCCTAATTGGACAAGAATAAGCCTAGGGAGGACGAAAATGACCTAATTGATCATCCAATGACACAAACACACCTATTGGATGCACAAGATTGGTTAAAAACCCTAATTGGACAAGAATAAGCCTAGGGAGGACGAAAATGATCTAATTGATCATCCAATGACACAAACTCACCTATTGGATGCACAAGATTGGTTAAAAACCCTAATTGGACAAGAATAAGCCTAGGGAGGACGAAAATGACCTAATTGATCATCCAATGACACAAATGAACTTATTGGATGCACAAGATTGGTTAAAAACCCTAATTGGACAAGAATAAGCATAGAAAGGACGAAAATGACCTAATTGATAATCCAATGACACAAACACACCTATTGGATGCACAAGATTGGTTAAAAACCGTAATTGGACAAGAATATGCCTAGGGAGGACGAAAATGACCTAATTGATCATCCAATGACACAAATGAACTTATTGGATGCACAAGATTGGTTAAAAACCCTAATTGGACAAGAATAAGCCTAGGGAGGACGAAAATGACCTAATTGATCATCCAATGACACAAACACACCTATTGGATGCACAAGATTGGTTAAAAACCTTAATTGGACAAGAATATGCCTAGGGAGGACGAAAATGACCTAAATTGATCATCCAATGACACAAACACACCTATTGGATGCACAAGATTGGTTAAAAACCCTAGTTGGACAAGAATAAGCCTAGGGAGGAGGAAAATGACCTCATTGATCATCCAATGACACAAACACACCTATTGGATGCACAAGATTGGTTAAAAACCCTAATTGGACAAGAATATGCCTAGGGAGGATGAAAATGACCTAAATATTAATTCAATCACACAAACAAAGTTATTGGAAGCACAAGATTGGTTAAAAACCCTAATTGGACAAGAATAAGCCTAGGGAGGACGAAAATGACCTATTTGATCATCCAATGACACAAACACACCTATTGGATGCACAAGATTGGTTAAAAACCCTAATTGGACAAGAATTAGCCTAGGGAGGACGAAAATGACCTAATTGATCATCCAATAACACAAACACACCTATTGGATTCACAAGATTGGTTTAAAACCCTAGATGGACAAGAATATGCCTAGGGAGGACGAAAATGACCTAATTGATCATCCAATGACACAAATGAACTTATTGGATGCACAAGATTGGTTAAAAACCCTAATTGGACAAGAATAAGCCTAGGGAGGACGAAAATGACCTAATTGATCATCCAATGACACAAACACACCTATTGGATGCACAAGATTGGTTAAAAACCCTAATTGGACAAGAATAAGCCTAAAGAGAACGAAAATGACCTAAATGTTAATCCAATGACACAACTCAACTTATTGGATGCGCAAGAGTGGTTAAAAACACTAATTGGACAAGAATAAGCGTAGGGAGAACGTAAATGACCTAATTGATCATCCAATGACACAAACACACCTATTGGATGCACAAGATTGGTTAAAAACCCTAATTGGACAAGAATATGCCTAGGGAGGACGAAAATGACCTAAATGATAATCCAATGACACAAATGAACTTATTGGATGTACAAGATTGGTTAAAAACCCTAATTGGACAAGAATAAGCCTAGGGAGGACGAAAATGACCTAATTGATCATCCAATGACACAAACACACCTATTGGATGCACAAGATTGGTTAAAAACCCTAATTGGACAAGAATAAGCCTAGGGAGGACGAAAATGACCTAATTGGTCATCCAATGCCACAAACACACCTATTGGATGCACAAGATTGGTTAAAAACCCTAATTGGACAAGAATATGCCTAGGGAGGACGAAAATGACTTAATTGGTCATCCAATGACAGAAACACACCTATTGGATGCACTAGATTGGTTAAAAACCCTAATTGGACAAGAATATGCCTAGGGAGGATGAAAAGAACCTAATTGATCATCCAATGAGACAAACACACCTATTGGATGCACAAGATTGGTTAAAAACCCTAACTGGACAAGAATATGCCTAGGGAGGACGAAAATGACCTAAATGTTAATCCAATGACACAAATGAACTTATTGGATGCACAAGATTGGTTAAAAACCCTAATTGATCATCCAATGAAAAAAACACACCTATTGGATGCACAAGATTGGTTAAAAACCCTAATTGGACAAGAATAAGCCTAGGGAGGACGAAAATGACCTAAATGTCAATCCAATGACACAACTCAACTTATTGGATGCACAAGATTGGTTAAAAATCCTAATTGGACAAGAATAAGCCTATGGAGGACGCAAATGACCTAATTGATCATCCAATGACACAAACACACCTATTGGATGCACAAGATTGGTTAAAAACCCTAATTGGACAAGAATATGCGTAGGGAGGAGGAAAATAACCTAAATATTAATTCAATGACACAAACAAAGTTATTGGATGCACAAGATTGGTTAAAAACCCTAATTGGACAAGAATAAGCCTAGGGAGGACGAAAATGACCTAATTGATCATCCAATGACACAAACACACCTATTGGATGCACAAGATTGGTTAAAAACCCTAATTGGACAAGAATATGCCTAGGGAGGACGAAAATGACCTCATTGATCATCCAATGACACAAATGAACTTATTGGATGCACAAGATTAGTTAAAAACCATAATTGGACAGGAATAAGCCTAAGGAGGACGAAAATAACCTAATTGATCATCCAATGACACAAATACAGCTATTGGATGCATAAGATTGGTTAAAAACCCTAATTGGACAAGAATATGCCTAGGGAGGACGAAAATGACCTAAATGTTAATCCAATGACACAAATGAACTTATTGGATGCACAAGATTGGTTAAAAACCCTAATTGGACAAGAATAAGCCTAGGGAGGACGAAAATGACCTAATTGATCATCCAATGACACAAACACACCTATTGGATGCACAAGACTGGTTAAAAACCCTAATTGGACAAGAATAAGCCTAGGGAGGATGAAAATGACCTAATTGATCATCCAATGACACAAACACCCCTATTGGATGCACAAGATTGGTTTAAAACCCTAGTTGGACAAGAATATGCCTACGGAGGACGAAAATGACCTAATTGATCATCCAATGACACAAATGAACTTATTGGATGCACAAGATTGGTTAAAAACCCTAATTGGACAAGAATAAGCCTAGGGAGGACGAAAATGACCTAATTGATCATCCAATGACACAAACACACCTATTGGATGCACAAGATTGGTTAAAAACCCTAATTGGACAAGAATATGCCTAGGGAGGACGAAAATGACCTAAATGTTAATCCAAGGACACAAATGAACTTATTGGATGCACCAGATTGGTTAAAAACCGTAATTGGACAAGAATAAGCCTTGGGAGGACGAAAATGACCTAATTGATCATCCAATGACACAAACACACCTATTGGATGCACAAGACTGGTTAAAAACCCTAATTCGACAAGAATATGCCTAGGAAGGACGAAAATGACCTAATTGATCATCCAATGACACAAATGAACTTATTGGATGCACAAGATTGGTTAAAAACCCTAATTGGACAAGAATAAGCATAGGGAGGACGAAAATGACCTAATTGATCATCCAATGACACAAATACACCTATTGGATGCACAAGATTGGTTAAAAACCCTAATTGGACAAGAATATGCCTAGGGAGGACGAAAATGACCTAAATGTTAATCCAATGACACAAATGAACTTATTGGATGCACAAGATTGGTTAAAAACCCTAATTGGACAAGAATAAGCCTAGGGAGGACGAAAATTACCTAAATGTTAATCCAATGACACAACTCAACTTATTGGATGCACAAGATTGGTTAAAAACCCTAATTGGGCAAGGATAAGCCTAGGGAGGACGAAGATGACCTAATTGATCATCCAATGACACAAACACACCTATTGGATGCACAAGATTGGTTAAAAACCCTAATTGGACAAGAATAAGCCTAGGGAGGACGAAAATGACCTAATTGATCATCCAATGACACAAACACACCTATTGGATGCACAAGATTGGTTAAAAACCCTAATTGGACAAGAATATGCCTAGGGAGGACGAAAATGACCTAATTGGTCATCCAATGACACAAACACACCTATTGGATGCACAAGATTGGTTAAAAACCCTAATTGGACAAGAATAAGCCTAGGGAGGACGAAAATAACCTAATTGATCATCCAATGACACAAACACACCTATTGGATGCACAAGATTGGTTAAAAACCCTAATTGGACAAGAATATGCCTAGGCAGGACGAAAATGATCTAAATGTTAATCCAATGACACAAATGAACTTATTGGATGCACAAGATTGGTTAAAAACCCTAATTGGACAAGAATAAGCCTAGGGAGGACGAAAATGACCTAATTGATCATCCAATGACACAAACACACCTATTGGATGCACAAGATTGGTTAAAAACCCTAATTGGACAAGAATATGCCTAGGGAGGACGAAAATGACCTAATTGATCATCCAATGACACAAACACACCTATTGGATGCAGAAGATTGGTTAAAAACCCTAATTGGACAATAATATGCGTAGGGAGGACGAAAATGACCTAAATATTAATTCAATGACACAAACAAACTTATTGGATTCACAAGATTGGTTAAAAACCCTAATTGGGCAAGAATAGGCCTAGGGAGGACGAAAATGACCTAATTGATCATCCAATGACACAAACACACCTATTGGATGCACAAGATTGGTTAAAAACCCTAATTGGACAAGAATAAGCCTAGGGAGGACGAAAATGACCTAATTGATCATCCAATGACACAAACACACCTATTGGATGCACAAGATTGGTTAAAAACCCTAATTGGACAAGAATATGCCTAGGGAGGACGAAAATGACCTAATTGATCATCCAATGACACAAACACACCTATTGGATGCAAAAGATCGGTTCAAAACCCTAATTGGACAACAATAAGCCCAAGGAGGACGAAAATGACCTAATTGATCATCCAATGACACAAACACACCTATTGGATGCACAAGATTGGTTAAAAACCCTAATTGGACAAGAATATGCCTAGGGAGGACGATAATGACCTAAATGTTAATCCAATGACACAAATGAAATTATTAGATGTACAAGATTGGTTAAAAACCCTAATTGGACAAGAATAAGCCTAGGGAGGACGAAAATGACCTAATTGATCATCCAATGACACAAACACACCTATTGGATGCACAAGATTGGTTAAAAACCCTAATTGGACAAGAATATGCCTAGGGAGGACGAAAATGACCTAAATATTAATTCAATGACACAAACACAGTAATTGGATGCACAAGATTGGTTAAAAACCCTAATTGGACAAGAATAAGCCTAGGGAGGACGAAAATGACCTAATTGATCATCCAATGACACAAACACACCTATTGGATGCACAAGATTGGTTAAAAACCCTAATTGGACAAGAATATGCCTAGGGAGGACGAAAATAACCTAACTGTTAATCCTATGACACAAATGAACTTATTGGATGCACAAGATTGGTTAAAAACCCTAATTGGACAAGAATAAGCCTAGGGAGGACGAAAATGACCTAATTGATCATCCAATGACACAAACACACCTATTGGATGCACAAGATTGGTTAAAAACCCTAATTGGACAAGAATAAGCCTAGGGAGGACGAAAATGACCTAATTGAAAATCCAATGACACAAACACACCTATTGGATGCACAAGATTGGTTAAAAACCCTAATTGGACAAGAATAAGCCTAGGGAGGACGAAAATGACCTAATTGATCATCCAATGACACAAACACACCTATTGGATGCACAAGATTGGTTTAAAACCCTAGTTGGACAAGATTATGCCTAGGGAGGACGAAAATGACCTAATTGATCATCCAATGACACAAATGAAGTTATTGGATGCACAAGATTGGTTAAAAACCCTAATTGGACAAGAATAAGCCTAGGGAGGACGAAAATGACCTAATTGTTCATCCAATGACACAAACACACCTATTGGATGCACAAGATTGGTTAAAAACCCTAATTGGACAAGAATATGCCTAGGGAGGACGGATATGACCTAAATGATAATCCAATGACACAAATGAACTTATTGGATGCACAAGATTGGTTAAAAACCCTAATTGGACAAGAATAAGCCTAGGGAGGACGAAAATGACCTAATTGTTCATCCAATGACACAAACACACCTATTGGATGCACAAGATTGGTTAAAAACCATAGTTGGACAAGAACATGCCTAGGGAGGACGAAAATGACCTAATTGATCATCCAATGACACTAATGAACTTATTGGATGCACAAGATTGGTTAAAAACCTTAATTGGACAAGAATAAGCATAGGGAGGACAAAAATGACCTAATTGATCATCCAATGACACAAACACACCTATTGGATGCACAAGATAGGTTAAAAACCCTAATTGGACAAGAATATGCCTAGGGAG
>JBBPBR010001506.1:0-10678 GCA_037974775.1 Cicer pinnatifidum | reverse complement strand
CTAATGAACTTATTGGATGCACAAGATTGGTTAAAAACCTTAATTGGACAAGAATAAGCATAGGGAGGACAAAAATGACCTAATTGATCATCCAATGACACAAACACACCTATTGGATGCACAAGATAGGTTAAAAACCCTAATTGGACAAGAATATGCCTAGGGAGGACGAAAATGACCTAAATTGATCATACAATGACACAAACACACCTATTGGATGCACAAGATTGGTTAAAAACCCTAGTTGGACAAGAATAAGCCTAGGGAGGAGGAAAATGACCTCATTGATCATCCAATGACACAAACACACCTATTGGATGCACAAGATTGGTTAAAAACCCTAATTGGACAAGAATATGCCTAGGGAGGATGAAAATGACCTAAATATTAATTCAATCACACAAACAAAGTTATTGGAAGCACAAGATTGGTTAAAAACCCTAATTGGACAAGAATAAGCCTAGGGAGGACGAAAATGACCTATTTGATCATCCAATGACACAAACACACCTATTGGATGCACAAGATTGGTTAAAAACCCTAATTGGACAAGAATTAGCCTAGGGAGGACGAAAATGACCTAATTGATCATCCAATAACACAAACACACCTATTGGATTCACAAGATTGGTTTAAAACCCTAGATGGACAAGAATATGCCTAGGGAGGACGAAAATGACCTAATTGATCATCCAATGACACAAATGAACTTATTGGATGCACAAGATTGGTTAAAAACCCTAATTGGACAAGAATAAGCCTAGGGAGGACGAAAATGACCTAATTGATCATCCAATGACACAAACACACCTATTGGATGCACAAGATTGGTTAAAAACCCTAATTGGACAAGAATAAGCCTAGGGAGGACGAAAATGATCTAATTGATCATCCAATGACACAAACTCACCTATTGGATGCACAAGATTGGTTAAAAACCCTAATTGGACAAGAATAAGCCTAGGGAGGACGAAAATGACCTAATTGATCATCCAATGACACAAATGAACTTATTGGATGCACAAGATTGGTTAAAAACCCTAATTGGACAAGAATAAGCATAGAAAGGACGAAAATGACCTAATTGATAATCCAATGACACAAACACACCTATTGGATGCACAAGATTGGTTAAAAACCGTAATTGGACAAGAATATGCCTAGGGAGGACGAAAATGACCTAATTGATCATCCAATGACACAAATGAACTTATTGGATGCACAAGATTGGTTAAAAACCCTAATTGGACAAGAATAAGCCTAGGGAGGACGAAAATGACCTAATTGATCATCCAATGACACAAACACACCTATTGGATGCACAAGATTGGTTAAAAACCTTAATTGGACAAGAATATGCCTAGGGAGGACGAAAATGACCTAAATTGATCATCCAATGACACAAACACACCTATTGGATGCACAAGATTGGTTAAAAACCCTAGTTGGACAAGAATAAGCCTAGGGAGGAGGAAAATGACCTCATTGATCATCCAATGACACAAACACACCTATTGGATGCACAAGATTGGTTAAAAACCCTAATTGGACAAGAATATGCCTAGGGAGGATGAAAATGACCTAAATATTAATTCAATCACACAAACAAAGTTATTGGAAGCACAAGATTGGTTAAAAACCCTAATTGGACAAGAATATGCCTAGGGAGGACGAAAATGACCTATTTGATCATCCAATGACACAAACACACCTATTGGATGCACAAGATTGGTTAAAAACCCTAATTGGAAAAGAATTAGCCTAGGGAGGACGAAAATGACCTAATTGATCATCCAATGACACAAACACACCTATTGGATTCACAAGATTGGTTTAAAACCCTAGTTGGATAAGAATATGCCTAGGGAGGACGAAAATGACCTAATTGATCATCCAATGACACAAATGAACTTATTGGATGCACAAGATTGGTTAAAAACCCTAATTGGACAAGAATAAGCCTAGGGAGGACGAAAATGACCTAATTGATCATCCAATGACACAAACACACCTATTGGATGCACAAGATTGGTTAAAAACCCTAATTGGACAAGAATATGCCTAGGGAGGACGAAAATGACCTAATTTGATCATCCAATGACACAAACACACCTATTGGATGCACAAGATTGGTTAAAAACCCTATTTGTACAAGAATAAGCCTAGGGAGGATCAAAGTGACCTAATTGATCATCCAATGAGATAAACACACCTATTGGATGCACAAGATTGGTTAAAAACCCTAATTGTACAAGAATATGCCTAGGGAGGATGAGAATGACCTAAATGTGAATCCAATGACACAAATAAACTTATTGGATGCACAAGATTGGTTAAAAACCTAATTGGACAAGAATAAGCCTAGGGAGAATGAAAATGACCTAAATGTTAATCCAATGACACAACTCAACTTATTGGATGCACAAGATTGGTTAAAAATCCTAATTGGACAAGAATAAGCCTAGGGAGGACGAAAAAGACCTAATTGATCATCCAATGACACAAACACACCTATTGGATGCACAAGATTGGTTAAAAACCCTAATTGGACAAGAATATGCCTAGGGAGGACGAAAATGACCAAATTGATCATCCAATGACACAAACACACCTTTTGGATGCACAAGATTGGTTAAAAACCCTAAGTGGACAAGAATATGCCTAGGGAGGATGAAAATGACCAAAATATTAATTCAATCACACAAACAAAGTTATTGGATGCACAAGATTGGTTAAAAACCCTAATTGGACAAGAATAAGCCTAGGGAGGACGAAAATGACCTAATTGATCATCCAATGACACAAACACACCTATTGGATGCACAAGATTGGTTAAAAACCCTATTTGGACAAGAATTAGCCTAGGGAGGACGAAAATGACCTAATTGATCATCCAATGACACAAATGAACTTATTGGATGCACAAGATTGGTTAAAAACCCTAATTGGACAAGAATAAGCCTAGGGAGGACGAAAATGACCTAATTGATCATCCAATGACACAAACACACCTATTGGATGCACAAGATTGGTTAAAAACCCTAATTGGACAAGAATATGCCTAGGGAGGACGAAAATGACCTAAATGTTAATCCAATGACACAAATGAACTTATTGGATGCACAAGATTGGTTAAAAACCCTAATTGGACAAGAATAAGCCTAGGGAGAACGATAATGACTTAATCGATCATCCAATGACACAAACACACCTATTGGATGCACAAGATTGGTTAAAAACCCTAATTGGATTAGAATATGCATAGGGAGGACGAAAATGACCTAAATATTAATTCAATGACACAAACAAACTTATTCGATGCACAAGATTGGTTAAAAACCCTAATTGGACAAGAATAAGCGTAGGGAGGACGAAAATGACCTAATTGATCATCCAATGACACAAACACACCTATTGGATGCACAAGATTGGTTAAAAACCCTAATTGGACAAGAATAGGCCTAGGGAGAACAAAATGACCTAATTGATCATCCAATGACACAAACACACCTATTGGATGCACAAGATTGGTTAAAAACCCATTGGATGCACAATATTGGTCTAAAACTCTAATTGGACAAGAATATGCCTAGGGAGGACGAAAATGACCTAAATGTTAATCCAATGACACAAACACACCTATTGGATGCACAAGATTGGTTAAAAATCCTAATTGGACAAGAATAAGCCTAGGGAGGACGAAAATGACCTAATTGATCATCCAATGACACAAACACACCTATTGGATGCACAAGATTGGTTAAAAACCCTAATTGGACAAGAATATGCCTAGGGAGGACGAAAATGACCTAATTGATCATCCAATGACACAAATGACATTATTGAATGCACAAGATTAGTTAAAAACCCTAATTGGACAAGGATAACCCTAGGGAGGACGAAAATAACCTAATTGATCATCCAATGACACAAACACACCTATTGGATGCACAAGATTGGTTAAAAACCCAAATTGGACAAGAATATGCCTAGGGAGGACGAAAATGACCTAATTGATCATCCAATGACACAAACACACCTATTGGAAGCACAAGATTGGTTTAAAACCTAATTGGACAAGAATATGCCTAGGGAGGACGAAAATGACCTAATTGATCATCCAATGACACAAACACACCTATTGGAAGCACAAGATTGGTTTAAAACCTAATTGGACAAGAATTTGCCTAGGGAGGACGAAAATGACCTAATTGATCATCCAATGACACAAACACACCTATTGGATGCACAAGATTGGTTAAAAACCCTAATTGGACAAGAATAAGCCTAGGGAGGACGAAAATGACCTAATTGATCATCCAATGACACAAACACACCTATTGGATGCACAAGATTGGTTAAAAACCCTAATTAAACAAGAATAAGCCTAGGGAGGACGAAAATGACCTAATTGATCATCCAATGACACAAACACACATATTGGATGCACAAGATTGGTTAAAAACCCTAATTGGACGAGAATATGCCTAAGGAGGCCGAAAATGACCTAAATGTTATTCCAATGACACAAATGAACTTATTGGATGCACAAGATTGGTTAAAAACCCTAATTGGACAAGAATAAGCCTAGGGAGGACGAAAATGACTAAATGTTTATCCAATGACACAACTCAACTTATTGTATGCACAAGATTGGTTAAAAACCCTAATTGGACAAGAATAAGCCTATGGAGGATGAAAATGACCTAATTGATCATCCAATGACACAAACACACCTATTGGATGCACAAGATTGGTTAAAAACCCTAATTGGACAAGAATATGCCTAGGGAGGACGAAAATGACATAATTGATCATCCAATGACACAAACAAACCTATTGGATGCACAAGATTGGTTAAAAACCCTAATTGGACAAGAATAAGCCTAGGGAGGACGAAAATGACCTAATTGATCATCCAATGACACAAACACACCTATTAGATGCACAAGATTGGTTAAAAACCCTAATTTGACAAGAATAAGCCTAGGGAGGACGAAAATGACCTAATTGATTATCCAATGACACAAACACACCTATTGGATGCACAAGATTGGTTAAAAACCCTAATTGGACAAGAATATGCCTAGGGAGGACGAAAATGACCTAATTGATCATCCAATGACACAAACACACCTATTGGATGCACAAGATTGGTTAAAAACCCTAATTGGACAAGAATAAGCCTAGGGAGGACGAAAATGACCTAAATGTTAATCCAATGACACAAATGAACTTATTGGATGCACAAGATTGGTTAAAAACCCTAATTGGACATGAATAAGCCTAGGGAGGACGAAAATGACCTAATTGATCATGCAATGACACAAATGAACTTATTGGATGCACAAGATTGGTTAAAAACCCTTATTGGACAAGATTAAGCCTAGGGAGGACGAAAATGACCTAAATATTAATTCAATGAAACAAACAAACTTATTGGATACACAAGATTGGTTAAAAACCCTAATTGGACAAGAATAAGCATAGGGAGGAAGAAAATGACCTAATTGATCATCCAATGACACAAACACACCTATTGGATGCACAAGATTGGTTAAAAACCCTAATTGGACAAGAATATGCCTAGGGAGGATGAAAATGACCTAAATGTTAATCCAATGACACAAAAGAACTTATTGGATGCACAAGATTGGTTAAAAACCCTAATTGGACAAGAATAAGCCTAGGGAGGACGAAAATGACCTAATTGATCATCCAATGACACAAACACACCTATTGGATGCACAAGATTGGTTAAAAACCCTAATTGGACAAGAATATGCCTAGGGAGGACGAAAATGACCTAAATATTAATTCAATGACATAAACAAACTTATTGGATGCACAAAATTGGTTAAAAACCCTAATTGGACAAGAATAAGCCTAGGGAGGACGAAAATGACCTAATTGATCATCCAATGACACAAACACACCTATTGGATGCACAAGATTGGTTAAAAACTCTAATTGGACAAGAATATGCCTAGGGACGACGAAAATGACCTAAATATTAATTCAATGACACAAATGAACTTATTGGACGCACAAGATTGGTTAAAAACCCTAATTGGACAAGAATAAGCCTAGGGAGGACGAAAATGACCTAATTGATCATCCAATGACACAAACACACCTATTGGATGCACAAGATTGGTTAAAAACCCTAATTGGACAAGAATATGCCTAGGGAGGACGAAAATGACCTAATTGGTCATCCAATGACACAAACACACCTATTGGATGCACAAGATTGGTTAAAAACCCTAATTGGACAAGAATAAGCCTAGGGAGGACGAAAATAACCTAATTGATCATCCAATGACACAAACACACCTATTGGATGCACAAGATTGGTTAAAAACCCTAATTGGACAAGAATATGCCTAGGCAGGACGAAAATGATCTAAATGTTAATCCAATGACACAAATGAACTTATTGGATGCACAAGATTGGTTAAAAACCCTAATTGGACAAGAATAAGCCTAGGGAGGACGAAAATGACCTAATTGATCATCCAATGACACAAACACACCTATTGGATGCACAAGATTGGTTAAAAACCCTAATTGGACAAGAATATGCCTAGGGAGGACGAAAATGACCTAATTGATCATCCAATGACACAAAAAAACTTATCGGATGCACAAGATTGGTTAAAAACCCTAATTGGACAAGAATAAGCCTAGGGAGGACGAAAATGACCTAATTGATCATCCAATGACACAAACACACCTATTGGATGCACAAGATTGGTTAAAAACCTTAATTGGACAAGAATATGCCTAGGGAGGACGAAAATGACCTAAATTGATCATCCAATGACACAAACACACCTATTGGATGCACAAGATTGGTTAAAAACCCTAGTTGGACAAGAATAAGCCTAGGGAGGAGGAAAATGACCTCATTGATCATCCAATGACACAAACACACCTATTGGATGCACAAGATTGGTTAAAAACCCTAATTGGACAAGAATATGCCTAGGGAGGATGAAAATGACCTAAATATTAATTCAATCACACAAACAAAGTTATTGGAAGCACAAGATTGGTTAAAAACCCTAATTGGACAAGAATATGCCTAGGGAGGACGAAAATGACCTAAATTGATCATCCAATGACACAAACACACCTATTGGATGCACAAGATTGGTTAAAAACCCTAGTTGGACAAGAATAAGCCTAGGGAGGAGGAAAATGACCTCATTGATCATCCAATGACACAAACACACCTATTGGATGCACAAGATTGGTTAAAAACCCTAATTGGACAAGAATATGCCAAGGGAGGATGAAAATGACCTAAATATTAATTCAATCACACAAACAAAGTTATTGGAAGCACAAGATTGGTTAAAAACCCTAATTGGACAAGAATAAGCCTAGGGAGGACGAAAATGACCTATTTGATCATCCAATGACACAAACACACCTATTGGATGCACAAGATTGGTTAAAAACCCTAATTGGACAAGAATTAGCCTAGGGAGGACGAAAATGACCTAATTGATCATCCAATGACACAAACACACCTATTGGAAGCACAAGATTGGTTAAAAAGCCTAATTGGACAAGAATATGCCTAGGGAGGACGAAAATGACCTAAATAATAATTCAATGACAAAAACAAACTTATTTGATGCACAAGATTGGTTAAAAACCCTAATTGGACAAGAATAAGCCTAGGGAGGACGAAAATGACCTAATTGATCATCCAATGACACAAACACACCTATTGGATGCACAAGATTGGTTAAAAACCCTAATTGGACAAGAATAAGCCTAGGGAGGACGAAAATGACCTAATTGATCATCCAATGACACAAACACACCTATTGGATGCACAAGATTGGTTAAAAACCCTAGTTAGACAAGAATATGCCTAGGGAGGACGAAAATGACCTAATTGATCACCCAATGACACAAATGAACTTATTGGATGCACAAGATTGGTTAAAAACCCTAATTGGACAAGAATAAGCCTAGGGAGGACGAAAATGACCTAATTGATCATCCAATGACACAAACACACCTATTGGATGCACAAGATTGGTTAAAAACCCAATTTTGAAAAGAATAAGCCTAGGGAGGACGAAAATGACCTAATTGATCATCCAATGACACAAACACACCTATTGGATGCACAAGATTGGTTAAAAACCCTAATTGGACAAGAATATGCCTAGGGAGGACGAAAATGACCTAATTGATCATCCAATGACACAAACACACCTATTGGATGCACAAGATTGGTTAAAAACCCTAGTTGGACAAGAATATGCCTAGAGAGGACGAAAATGACCTAATTGATCATCTAATGACACAAATGAACTTATTGGATGCACAAGATTGGTTAAAAACCCTAGTTGGACAAGAATATGCCTAGGGAGGACGAAAATGACCTAATTGATCATCTAATGACACAAATGAACTTATTGGATGCACAAGATTTGTTAAAAACCCTAATTGGACAAGAATAAGCCTAGGGAGGACGAAAATGACCTAATTGATCATCCAATGACACAAACTCACCTATTGGATGCACAAGATTGGTTAAAAACCCTAATTGGACAAGAATAAGCCTAGGGAGGATCAAAGTGACCTAATTGATCATCCAATGAGATAAACACACCTATTGGATGCACAAGATTGGTTAAAAACCCTAATTGGACAAGAATATGCCTAGGGAGGACGAAAATGACCTAAATGTGAATCCAATGACACAAATGAACTTATTGGATGCACAAGATTGGATAAAAACCTAATTGGACAAGAATAAGCCTAGGGAGAATGAAAATGACCTAAATGTTAATCCAATGACACAACTCAACTTATTGGATGCACAAGATTGGTTAAAAACCCTAATTGGACAAGAATAAGCCTAGGGAGGACGAAAATGACCTAATTGATCATCCAATGACACAAATGAACTTATTGGATGCACGAGATTGGTTAAAAACCCTAATTGGACAAGAATAAGCCTAGGGAGGACGAAAATGACCTAATTGATCATCCAATGACACAAACACACCTATTGGATGCACAAGATTGGTTAAAAACCCTAATTGGACAAGAATATGCCTAGGGAGGACGAAAATGACCTAATTTGATCATCCAATGACACATACACACCTATTGAATGCACAAGATTGGTTAAAAACCCTAACTGGACAAGAATAAGCCTAGGGAGGATCTAAGTGACCTAATTGATCATCCAATGAGATAAACACACCTATTGGATGCACAAGATTGGTTAAAAACCCTAATTGGACAAGAATATGCCTAGGGAGGACGAAAATGACCTAAATGTGAATCCAATGACACAAATGAACTTATTGGATGCACAAGATTGGTTAAAAACCTAATTGGACAAGAATAAGCCTAGGGAGAATGAAAATGACCTAAATGTTAATCCAATGACACAACTGAACCTATTGGATGCACAAGATTGGTTAAAAACCCTAATTGGACAAGAATAAGCCTAGGGAGGACGAAAATAACCTAATTGATCATCCAATGACACAAACACACCTATTGGATGCACAAGATTGGTTAACAACCCTAATTGGACAAGAATATGACTAGGGAGGACGAAAATGACCTAATTGATCATCCAATGACACAAACACACCTATTGAATTCACAAGATTGGTTAAAAACCCTAATTGGACAAGAATATGCCTAGGGAGGACCAAAATGACCTAAATATTAATTCAATGACAAAAACAAACTTATTGGATGCACAAGATTGGTTAAAAACCCTAATTGGACAAGAATAAGCCTATGGAGGACGAAAATGACCTAATTGATCATCCAATGACACAAACACACCTATTGGATGCACAAGATTGGTTAAAAACCCTAATTGGACAAGAATATGCCTAGGGAGGACGGATATGACCTAAATGTTAATCCAATGACACAAATGAACTTATTGGATGCACAAGATTGGTTAAAAACACTAATTGGACAAGAATAAGCCTAGGGAGAACGAAAATGACCTAAATGTTAATCCAATGACACAACTCAACTTGTAGGATGCACAAGATTGGTTAAAAACCCTAATTGGACAAGAATAAGCCTAGGGAGGACGAAAATGACCTAATTGTTCATCCAATGACACAAACACACCTATTGGATGCACAAGATTGGTTAAAAACCCTAGTTGGACAAGAACATGCCTAGCGAGGACGAAAATGACCTAATTGATCATCCAATGACACTAATGAACTTATTGGATGCACAAGATTGGTTAAAAACCCTAATTGGACACGAATAAGCCTAGGGAGGACGAAAATGACCTAACTGATCATCCAATGACACAAACACACCTATTGGATGCACAAGATAGGTTAAAAACCCTAATTGGACAAGAATATGCCTAGGGAGGACGAAAATGACCTAATTGATCATCCAATGACACAAACACACCTATTGGACGCACAAGATTGGTTAAAAATCCTAATTGGACAAGAATATGCCTAGGGAGGACGAATATGACCAAATTGATCACCCAATGCCCCAAACACACCTATTGGATGCACAAGATTGGTTAAAAACCCTAATTGGACAAGAATATGCCTAGGGAGGATGAAAATGACCTAAATATTAATTCAATGACACAAACAAAGTTATTGGATGCACAAGATTGGTTAAAAACCCTAATTGGACA
>JBBPBR010001505.1:6747-33888 GCA_037974775.1 Cicer pinnatifidum | reverse complement strand
TAGTGAGGATGAAAATGACTTAATTGATCATCCAATGACACAAACACACCTATTGGATGCACAAGATTGGTTAAAAACCCTAATTGGACAAGAATATGCCTAGGGAGGATGAAAATGACCTAAATATTAATTCAATCACACAAACAAAGTTATTGGATGCACAAGATTGGTTAAAAACCCTAATTGGACAAGAATAAGCCTAGGGAGGACGAAAATGACCTTTAGTTGATCATCCAATGACACAAACACACCTATTGGATGCACAAGATTGGTTAAAAACCGTAATTGGACAAGAATTAGCCTAGGGAGGACGAAAATGACCTAATTGATCATCCAATGACACAAACACACCTATTGGATGCACAAGATTGGTTTAAAGCCCTAGTTGGACAAGAATATTCCTAGGGAGGACGAAAATGACCTAATTGATCATCCAATGACACAAATGAACTTATTGGATGCACAAGATTGGTTAAAAACCCTAATTGGACAACAATAAGCCTAGGGAGGACGAAAATGACCTAATTGATCATCCAATGACACAAACACACCTATTGGATGCACAAGATTGGTTAAAAACCCTAATTGGACAAGAATATGCCTAGGGATGACGAAAATGACCTAAATTGATCATCCAAAGACACAAACACACCTATTGGATGCACAAGATTGATTAAAAACCCTAATTGGACAAGAATAAGCCTAGGGAGGATGAAAATGACCTAAATATTAATTCAATCACACAAACAAAGTTATTGGATGCACAAGATTGGTTAAAAACCCTAATTGGACAAAAATAAGTCTAGGGAGGACGAAAATGACCTAATTGATCATCCAATGACACAAACACACCTATTGGATGCACAAGATTGGTTAAAAACCCTAATAGGACAAGAATTAGCCTAGGGAGGACGAAAATGACCTAATTGATCATCCAATGACACAAACACACCTATTGGATGCACAAGATTGGTTTAAAACCCTAGTTGGACAAGAATATGCCTAGGGAGGACGAAAATGACCTAATTGATCATCCAATGACACAAATGAACTTATTGGATGCACAAGATTGGTTAAAAACCCTAATTGGACAAGAATAAGCCTAGGGAGGACGAAAATGACCTAATTGATCATCCAATGACACAAATGAACTTATTGCATGCACAAGATTGGTTAAAAACCCTAATAGGACAAGAATAAGCCTAGGGAGGACCAAAATGACCTAATTGATTATCCAATGACACAAACACACCTATTGGATGCACAAGATTGGTTAAAAACCCTAATTGGACAAGAATAAGCCTAGGGAGGACGAAAATGACCTAATTGATCATCCAATGACACAAACACACCTATTGGATGCACAAGATTGGTTAAAAACCCTAATTGGACAAGAATAAGCCTAGGGAGGACGAAAATGACCTAATTGATCATCCAATGACACAAACACACCTATTGGATGCACAAGATTGGTTAAAAACCCAAATTGGACAAGAATAAGCCTAGTGAGGACGAGAATGACCTAATTGATCATCCAATGACACAAACACACCTATTGGAAGCACAAGATTGGTTAAAAACCCTAATTGGAGAAGAATATGCCTAGGGAGGACGAAAATGACCTAAATATTAATCCAATGACACAAATGAACTTATTGGATGCACAAGATTGGTTAAAAACCCTAATTGGGCAAGAATAAGCCTAGGGAGGACAAAAATGACCTAATTGATCATCCAATGACACAAACACACCTATTGGATGCACAAGATTGGTTAAAAACCCTAATTGGACAAGAATAAGCCTAGGGAGGACGAAAATGACCTAATTGATCATCCAATGACACAAACACACCTATTGGATGCACAAGATTGGTTAAAAACCCTAATTGGACAAGAATAAGCCTAGGGAGGACGAAAATGACCTAATTGATCATCCAATGACACAAACACACCTATTGGATGCACAAGATTGGTTAAAAACCCTAATTGGACAAGAATAAGCCTAGGGAGAATGAAAATGACCTTAATGTTAATCCAATGACACAACTCAACTTATTGGATGCACAAGATTGGTTAAAAACCCTAATTGGACAAGAATAAGCCTAGGGAGGACGAAAATGACCTAATTGATCATCCAATGACACAAACACACCTATTGGATGCACAAGATTGGTTAAAAACCCTAATTGGACAAGAATAAGCCTAGGGAGGATGAAAATGACCTAATTGATCATCCAATGACACAAACACACCTATTGGATGCACAAGATTCGTTAAAAGCCCTAATTGGACAAGAATATGCCTAGGGAGGACGAAAATAACCTAATTGATCATCCAATGACACAAACACACCTATTGGATGCACAAGATTGGTTAAAAACCTAATTGGACAAGAATAAGCCTAGGGAGGACGAAAATGACCTAATTGATCATCCAATGACACAAACACACCTATTGGATGCACAAGATTGGTTAAAAACCCTAATTGGACAAGAATATGCATAGGGAGGACGAAAATGACCTAAATGTTAATTCAATGACACAAATGAACTTATTGGATGCACAAGATTGGTTAAAAACCCTAATTGGACAAGAATAAGCCTAGGGAGGACGAAAATGACCTAATTGATCATCCAATGACACAAACACACCTATTGGATGCACAAGATTGGTTAAAAACCCTAATTGGACAAGAATATGCCTAGGGAGGACGAAAATGACCTAAATATTAATTCAATGAAACAAACAAACTTATTGGATGCACAAGATTGGTTAAAAACCCTAATTGGACAAGAAAAAGCCTAGGGAGGACGAAAATGACCTAATTGATCATCAAATGACACAAACACACCTATTGGATGAACAAGATTTGTTAAAAACCCTAATTGGACAAAAATATGCCTAGCGAGGACGAAAATGACCTAAATATTAATTCAATGACACAAACAAAGTTATTGGATGCACAAGATTGGTTAAAAACCCTAATTGGACAAGAATAAGCCTAGGGAGGACGAAAATGACCTAATTGATCATCCAATGACACAAACACACCTATTGGATGCACAAGATTGGTTAAAAACCCTAATTGGACAAGAATAAGCCTAGGGAGGACGAAAATGACCTAATTGATCATCCAATGACACAAACACACCTATTGGATACACAAGATTGGTTAAAAACCCTAATTGGACAAGAATAATTCTAGGGGGGACGAAAATGACCTAAATGTTAATCCAATGAAACAACTCAACTTATTGGATGCACAAGATTGGTTAAAAACCCTAATTGGACAAGAATAAGCCTAGGGAGGACGAAAACGACCTAATTGATCATCCAATGACACAAACACACCTATTGGATGCACAAGATTGGTTAAAAACCCTAATTGGACAAGAATAAGCCTAGGGACGACGAAAATGTCCTAAATGTTAATCCGATGACATAACTCAACTTATTGGATGCACAAGATTGGTTAAAAACCCTAATTGGACAAGAATAAGCCTAGGGAGGACGAAAATGACCTAATTGATCATCCAATGACACAAACACACCTATTGGATGCACAAGATTGGTTAAAAACCCTAATTGGACAAGAATAAGCTTAGGGAGTACGAAAATGACCTAAATATTAATCCAATGACACAAATTAACTTATTGGATGCACAAGATTGGTTAAAAACCCTAATTGGACAAGAATATGCCTAGGGAAGACGAAAATGACCTAATTGATCATCCAATGACACAAACACACCTATTGGATGCACAAGATTGGTTAAAAAAACCCTAATTGGACAAGAATATGCCTAGGGAGGACGAAAATGACCTAAATATTAATTCAATGACACAAACAAACTTATTGGATGCACAAGATTGGTTAAAAACCCTAATTGGACAAGAATAAGCCTAGGGAGGAAGAAACTGACCTAATCGATTATCCAATGACACAAAGACACCTATTGGAAGCACAAGATTGGTTAAAAACCCTAATTGGACAAGAATATGCCTAGGGAGGACGAAAATGACCTAAATGTTAATCCAATGACACAAATGAACTTATTGGATGCACAAGATTGGTTAAAAACCCTAATTGGACAAGAATAAGCCTAGGGAGGACGAAAAATGACCTAATTGATCATCCAATGCCACAAACACACCTATTGGATAAACAAGATTGGTTAAAAACCCTAATTGGACAAGAATATGCCTAGGGAGGACGAAAATGACCTAAATATTAATTCAATGACACAAACAAAGTTATTGGATGCACAAGATTGGTTAAAAACCCTAATCGGACAAGAATATGCCTAGGGAGGACGAAAATGACCTAATTGATCATCCAATGACACAAACACACCTATTGGATGCACAAGATTGGTTAAAAACCCTAATTGGACAAGAATATGCCTAGGGAGGACGAAAATGACCTAAATATTAATTCAATGACACAAACAAAGTTATTGGATGCACAAGATTGGTTAAAAACCCTAATTGGACAAGAACAAGACTAGGGAGGAGGAAAATGACCTAATTGATCATCCAATGACACAAACACACCTATTGGATGCACAAGATTGGTTAAAAACCCTAATTGGACAAGAATATGCCTAGGGAGGACGAAAATGACCTAAATATTAATTCAATGACACAAACAAAGTTATTGGATGCACAAGATTGGTTAAAAACCCTAATTGGACAAGAATAAGACTAGGGAGGACGAAAATGACCTAATTGATCATCCAATGACACAAACACACCTATTGGATGCACAAGATTGGTTAAAAACCCTTGTTGGACAAGAACATGCCTAGGGAGGACGAAAATGACCTAATTGATCATCCAATGACACAAACACACCTATTGAATTCACAAGATTGGTTAAAAACCCTAATTGGACAAGAATATGCCTAGGGAGGACCAAAATGACCTAAATATTAATTCAATGACACAAACAAACTTATTGGATGCACAAGATTGGTTAAAAGCCCGAATTGGACAAGAATAAGCCTATGGAGGACGAAAATGACCTAATTGATCATCCAATGACACAAACACGCCTATTGGATGCACAAGATTGGTTAAAAACCCTAATTGGACAAGAATATGCCTAGGGAGGATCAAAGTGACCTAATTGATCATCCAATGAGATAAACACACCTATTGGATGCACAAGATTGGTTAAAAACCCTAATTGGACAAGAATATGCCTAGGGAGGACGAAAATGACCTAAATGTGAATCCAATGACACAAATGAACTTATTGGATGCACAAGATTGGTTAAAAACCTAATTGGACAAGAATATGCCTAGGGAGAATGAAAATGACCTAAATGTTAATCCAATGAGACAACTCAACTTATTGGATGCACAAGATTGGTTAAAAACCCTAATTGGACAAGAATAAGCCTAGGGAGGACGAAAATGACCTAATTGATCATCCAATGACACAAACACACCTATTGGATGCACAAGATTGGTTAAAAACCCTAATTGGACAAGAATAAGCCTAGGGAGGACGAAAATGACCTAATTGATCATTCAATGACACAAACACACCTATTGGATACACAAGATTGGTTAAAAACCCTAATTGGACAAGAATATGCCTAGGGAGGACAATAATGACCTAAATGTTAATCCAATGACACAAATGAACTTATTGGATGCATAAGATTGGTTAAAAACCCTAATTGGACAAGAATAAGCATAGGGAGGACGAAAATGACCTAAATGTTAATCCAATGAAACAACTCAACTTATTGGATGCACAAGATTGGTTAAAAACCCTAATTGGACAAGAATAAGCCTAGGGAGGACGAAAATGACCTAATTGATCATCAATTGACACAAACACACCTATTGGATGCACAAGATTGGTTAAAAACCCTAATTGGACAAGAATATGCCTAGGGAGGACGAAAATGACCTAAATATTAATTCAATGACACAAACAAAGTTATTGGATGCACAAGATTGGTTAAAAACCCTAATTGGACAAGAATAAGCCTAGGGAGGACGAAAATGACCTAATTGATCATCCAATGACACAAACACACCTATTGGATGCACAAGATTGGTTAAAAACCCAAGTTGGACAAGAATATGCCTAGGGAGGAAGAAAATAACCTAATTGATCATCCAATGACACAAATGAACTTATTGGATGCACAAGATTTGTTAAAAACCCTAATTGGACAAGAATAAGCCTAGGAAGGACGAAAATAACTTAATTGATCATCCAATGACACAAACACACCTATTGGATGCACAAGATTGGTTAAAAACCCAAATTGGACAAGAATATGCCTAGGGAGGACGAAAATGACCTAAATATTAATTCAATGACACAAACAAAGTTATTGGATGCACAAGATTGGTTAAAAACCCTAATTGGACAAGAATAAGCCTAGGGAGGACGAAAATGACCTAATTGATCATCCAATGACACAAACACACCTATTGGATGCACAAGATTGGTTAAAAACCCTAATTGGACAAGAATATACCTAGGGAGGACGAAAATGACCTAAATATTAATTCAATGACACAAACAAAGTTTTTGGATGCACAAGATTGGTTAAAAACCCTAATTGGACAAGAATGAGCCTAGGGAGAACGAAAATGACCTAAATGTTAATCCAATGACACAACTCAACTTATTGGATGCACAAGATTGGTTAAAAACCCTAATTGGACAAGAATAAGCCTAGGGAGGACGAAAATGACCTAATTGATCATCCAATGACACAAACACACCTATTGGATGCACAAGATTGGTTAAAAACCCTAACTGGACAAGAATATGCCTAGCGAGGACGAAAATGACCTAAATATTAATTCAATGACACAAACAAACTTATTGGATGCACAAGATTGGTTAAAAACCCTAATTGGACAAGAATAAGCCTAGGGAGGACGAAAATGACCTAATTGATCATCCAATGACACAAACACACCTATTGGATGCACAAGATTGGTTAAAAACCCTAATTGGACAAGAATAAGCCTAGGGAGGACGAAAATGACCTAATTGATCATCCAATGACACAAACACACCTATTGGAGGCACAAGATTGGTTAAAAACCCAAGTTGGACAAGAATATGCCTAGGGAGGACAAAAATGACCTAATTGATCATCCAATGACACAAACACACCTATTGGATGCACAAGATTGGTTAAAAACCCTAATTGGACAAGAATAAGCCTAGGGAGGACGAAAATGACCTAATTGATCATCCAAGGACACAAACACTCCTATTGGATGCACAAGATTGGTTAAAAACCCTAATTGGACAAGAATAAGCCTAGGGAGGACGAAAATGACCTAATTGATCATCCAATGACACAAACACACCTATTGGATGCACAAGATTGGTTAAAAACCCTTGTTAGACAAGAATATGCCTAGGGAGGACGAAAATGACCTAATTGATCATCCAATGACACAAATGAACTTATTGGATGCACAAGATTGGTTAAAAACCCTAATTGGACAAGAATAAGCCTAGGGAGGACGAAAATGACCTAATTGATCATCCAATGACACAAATGAACTAATTGGATGCACAAGATTGGTTAAAAACCCTAATTGGACAAGAATAAGCCTAGGGAGGACGAAAATGACCTAATTGATCATCCAATGACACAAATGAACTTATTGGATGCACAAGATTGGTTAAAAACCCTAATTGGACAAGAATAAGTATAAAAAGGACGAAAATGACCTAATTGATCATCCAATGACACAAACACACCTATTGGATGCACAAGATTGGTTCAATACCCTAATTGGATAAGAATATGCCTAGGGAGGACGAAAATGACCTAATTGATCATCCAATGACACAAACACACCTATTGGATGCACAAGATTGGTTAAAAACCCTAATTGGACAAGAATATGCCTAGGGAGGACGAAAATGACCTAATTGATCATCCAATGACACAAACACACCTATTGGATGCACAAGATTGGTTAAAAACCCTAATTGGACAAGAATATGCCTAGGGAGGACGAAAATGACCTAAATATTAATTCAATGACACAAACAAAGTTATTGGATGCACAAGATTGGTTAAAAACCCTAATTCGACAAGAATAAGTCTAGGGAGGACGAAAATGACCTAATTGATCATCCAATGACACAAACACACCTATTGGATGCACAAGATTGGTTAAAAACCATAATTGGACAAGAATAAGCCTAGGGAGGACGAAAATGACCTAATTGATCATCCAATGACACAAACAAACTTATTGGATGCACAAGATTGGTTAAAAACCCTAATTGGACAAGAATAAGCCTAGGGAGGATGAAAATGACCTAATTGATCATCCAATGACACAAACACACCTATTGGATGCACAAGATTGGTTAAAAACCCTAATTGGACAAGAATATGCCTAGGGACGATGAAAATGACCTAAATATTAATTCAATCACACAAACAAAGTTATTGGATGCACAAGATTGGTTAAAAACCCTAATTGGACAAGAATAAGCCTAGGGAGGACGAAAATGACCTAATTGATCATCCAATGACACAAACACACCTATTGGATGCACAAGATTGGTTAAAAACCCTAATTGGACAAGAATAAGCCTAGGGAGGACGAAAATGACCTAATTGATCATCCAATGACACAAACACACCTATTGGATGCACAAGATTGGTTTAAAACCCTAGTTGGACAAGAATATGCCTATGGAGGACGAAAATGACCAAATTTATCATCCAATGACACAAATGAACTTATTGGATGCACAAGATTGGTTAAAAACCCTAATTGGACAAGAATAAGCCTAGGGAGGACGAAAATGACCTAATTGATCATCCAATGACACAAACACACCTATTGGATGCACAAGATTGGTTAAAAACCCTAATTGGACAAGAATGTGCCTAGGAAGGACGAAAATGACCTAATTGATCATCCAATGACAGAAAAACACCTATTGGATGCACAAGATTGGTTAAAAACCCTAATTGGACAAGAATATGCCTAGGGAGGACGAAAATGACCTAAATATTAATTCAATGACATAAACAAACTTATTGGATGCACAAGATTGGTTAAAAACCCTAATTGGACAAGAATAAGCCTGGGGAGGACGAAAATGACCTAATTGATCATCCAATGACACAAACACACCTATTGGATGCACAAGATTGGTTAAAAACCCTAATTGGACAAGAATAAGCCTAGGGAGGATGAAAATGACCTAATTGATCATCCAATGACACAAACACACCTATTGGATGCACAAGATTGGTTAAAAACCCTAATTGGACAAGAATAAGCCTATGGAGGACGAAAATGACCTAATTGATCATCCAATGACACAAACACACCTATTGGATGCACAAGATTGGTTAAAAACCCTAATTAGACAAGAATAAGCCTAGGGAGGACGAAAATGACCTAATTGATCATCCAAAGACACAAACACATCTATTGGATGCACAAGATTGGTTAAAAACCCTAGTTGGACAAGAATATACCTAGGGAGGACGAAAATGACCTAATTGATCATCCAATGACACAAATGAACTTATTGGATGCACAAGATTGGTTAAAAACCCTAATTGGACAAGAATAAGCCTAGGGAGGACGAAAATGACCTAATTGATCATCCAATGACACAAACACACCTATTGGAAGCACAAGATTGGTTAAAAACCCTAATTGGACAAGAATATGCCTAGGGAGGACGAAAATGACCTAAATGTTAATCCAATGACACAAATGAACTTATTGGATGCACAAGATTGATTAAAAACCCTAATTGGACAAGAATAAGGGTAGGGAGGATGAAAATGACCTAATTGATCATCCAATGACACAAACACACCTATTGGATGCACAAGATTGGTTAAAAACCCTAATTGGACCAGAAAATGCCTAGGGAGGACGAAAATGACCTAAATATTAATTCAATGACATAAACAAACTTATTGGATGCACAAGATTGGTTAAAAACCCTAATTGGACAAGAATAAGCCTATAGTGGACGAAAATGACCTAATTGATCATCCAATGACACAAACACCCCTATTGGATGCACAAGATTGGTTAAATACCCTAATTGGACAAGAATAAGCCTAGGGAGGACGAAAATGACCTAATTGATCATCCAAAGACACAAACACATCTATTGGATGCACAAGATTGGTTAAAAACCCTAGTTGGACAAGAATATGCCTAGGGAGGACGAAAATGACCTAATTGATCATCCAATGACACAAATGAACTTATTGGATGCACAAGATTGGTTAAAAACCCTAATTGGACAAGAATAAGCCTAGGGAGGACGAAAATGACCTAATTGATAATCCAATGACACAAACACACCTATGCACAAGATTGGTTAAAAACCCTAATTGGACAAGAATAAGCCTAGGGAGGACAAAAAATGACCTAATTGATCATCCAATGACACAAACACACCTATTGGATGCACAAGATTGGTTAAAAACCCTAATTGGACAAGAATAAGCCTAGGGAGGAAGAAAATGACCTAATTGATCATCCAATGACACAAACACACCTATTGGATGCACAAGATTGGTTAAAAACCCTAATTGGACAAGAATAAGCCTAGGGAGGACGAAAACGACCTAATTGATCATCCAATGAAACAAACACACCTATTGGATGCACAAGATTGGTTAAAAACCCTAATTGGACAAGAATAAGCCTAGGGAGGACGAAAATGACCTAATTGATCATCCAATGACACAAACACACCTATTGGATGCTCAAGATTGGTTAAAAACTCTAATTGGACAAGAATATGCCTAGGGAGGACGAAAATGACCTAATTGATCATCCAATGACACAAACACACCTATTGGATGCACAAGATTGGTTAAAAACCCTAATTGGACAAGAATAAGCCTAGGGAGGACGAAAGTGACCTAATTGATCATCCAATGACACAAACACAATTATTGGATGCACAAGATTGGTTAAAAACCCTAAGTGGACAAGAATATGCCTAGGGAGGACAAAAATCACCTAATTGATCATCCAATGACACAAACACACCTATTGGATGCAAAAGATTGGTTAAAAACCCTAATTGGACAAGTATATGCATAGGGAGGTCGAAAATGACCTAATTGATAATCCAATGACACAAACACACCTATTGGATGCACAAGATTGGTTAAAAACCCTAATTGGACAAGAATAAGCCTAGGGAGGACGAAAATGACCTAATTGATCATCCAATGACACAAACACACCTATTGGATGCACAAGATTGGTTAAAAACCCTAATTGGACAAGAATAAGCCTAGGGAGGACGAAAATGACCTAAATGTTAATCCAATGACACAACTCAACTTATTGGATGCACAAGATTGGTTAAAAACCCTAATTGGACAAGAATAAGCCTAGGGAGGACGAAAATGACCTAATTGATCATCCAATGACACAAACACACCTATTGGATGCACAAGATTGGTTAAAAACCCTAATTGGACAAGAACATGCCTAGGGAGGACGAAAATTACCTAAATATTAATTTAATGACACAAACAAACTTATCGGATGGACAAGATTGGTTAAAAACCCTAATTGGACAAGAATATGCCAAGGGAGGACGAAAATGACCTAAATATTAATTTAATGACACAAACAAACTTATCGGATGCACAAGATTTGTTAAAAACCCTAATTGAACAAGAATAAGCCTAGGGAGGACGAAAATGACCTAATTGATCATCCAATGACACATACACACCTATTAGATGCACAAGATTGGTTAAAAACCCTAATTGGACAAGAATAAGCCTAGGGAGGACGAAAATGACCTAATTGATCATCCAATGACACAAACACACCTATTGGATGCACAAGATTGGTTAGAAACCCTAATTGGACAAGAATATGCCTAGGGAGGACGAAAATGATCTAAATATTAATTCATTGACACAAACAAACTCATTGGATGCACAAGATTGGTTAAAAACCCTAATTGGACATTAATAAGCCTAGAGAGGACGAGAATGACCTAATTGATCATCCAATGACACAAACACACCTATTGGAAGCACAAGATTGGTTAAAAACCCTAATTGGACAAGAATAAGCCTAGGGAGGACGAAAATGACCTAATTGATCATCCAATGACACAAACACACCTATTGGATGCACAAGATTGGTTAAAAACCCTAATTGGACAAGAATATGCCTAGGGAGGACGAAAATGACCTAATTGATCATCCAATGACACAAACACACCTATTGGATGCACAAGATTGGTTAAAAACCCTAATTGGACAAGAATATGCCTAGGGAGGACGAAAATGACCTAAATATTAATTCAAAGACACAATCAAAGTTATTGGATGCACAAGATTGGTTAAAAACCCTAATTGGACAAGAATAAGCCTAGGGATGACGAAAATGACCTAATTGATCATCCAATGACACAAACACACCTATTGGATGCACCAAATTGGTTAAAAACCCTAATTGGACAAGAATAAGCCTAGGGAGGACGAAAATGACCTAATTGATCATCCAATGACACAAACACACCTATTGGATGCACAAGATTGGTTTAAAACCCTAGTTGGACAAGAATATGCCTATGGAGGACGAAAATGACCTAATTGATCATCCAATGACACAAATGAACTTATTGCATGCACAAGATTGGTTAAAAACCCTAATTGGACAAGAATAAGCCTAGGGAGGACGAAAATGACCTAATTGATCATCCAATGACACAAACACACCTATTGGATGCACAAGATTGGTTAAAAACCCTAATTGGACAAGAATAAGCCTAATGAGGACGAAATTGACCTAATTGATCATCCAATGACACAAACACACCTATTAGAAGCACAAGATTGGTTAAAAACCCTAATTGGACAAGAATATGCCTAGGGAGGACGAAAATGACCTAATTGATCATCCAATGACACAAATGAACTTATTGGATGCACAAGATTGGTTAAAAACCCTAATTGGACAAGAATAAGCCTAGGTAGGACGAAAATGACCTAATTGGTCATCCAATGACACAAACACACCTATTGGATGCACAAGATTGGTTAAAAACCCTAATTGGACAAGAATATGCCTAGGGAGGACGAAAATGACCTAAATTGATCATCCAATGACACAAACACACCTATTGGATGCACAAGATTGGTTAAAAACCCTAATTGGACAAGAATAAGCCTAGGGAGGATGAAAATGACCTAATTGATCATCCAATGACACAAACACACCTATTGGATGCACAAGATTGGTTAAAAACCCTAATTGGACAAGAATATGCCTAGGGAGGATGAAAATGATCTAAATATTAATTCAATCACACAAATAAAGTTATTGGATGCACAAGATTGGTTAAAAACCCTAATTGGACAAGAATAAGCCTAGGGAGGACGAAAATGACCTAATTGATCATCCAATGACACAAACACACCTATTGGATGCACAAGATTGGTTAAAAACCCTAATTGGACAAGAATATGCCTAGGGAGGATGAAAATGACCAAAATATTAATTCAATGACACAAACAAAGTTATTGGATGCACAAGATTGGTTAAAAACCCTAATTGGACAAGAATAAGCCTAGGGAGGACGAAAATGACCTAATTGATCATCCAATGACACAAACACACCTATTGGATGCACAAGATTGGTTAAAAACCCTAATTGGACAAGAATTAGCCTAGGGAGGACGAAAATGACCTAATTGATCATCCAATGACACAAACACACCTATTGGATTCACAAGACTGGTTTAAAACCCTAGTTGGACAAGAATATGCCTAGGGAGGACGAAAATGACCTAATTGATCATCCAATGACACAAATGAACTTATTGGATGCACAAGATTGGTTAAAAACCCTAATTGGACAAGAATAAGCCTAGGGAGGATGAAAATGACCTAATTGATCATCCAATGACACAAGCACACCTATTGGATGCACAAGATTGGTTAAAACCCTAATTGGACAAGAATATGCCTAGGGAGGACGAAAATGACCTAATTTGATCATCCAATGACACAAACACACCTATTGGATGCACAAGATTGGTTAAAAACCCTAATAGGACAAGAATAAGCCTAGGGAGGATCAAAGTGACCTAATTGATCATCCAATGAGATAAACACACCTATTGGATGCACAAGATTGGTTAAAAACCCTAATTGGACAAGAATATGCCTAGGGAGGATGAAAATGACCTAAATGTGAATCCAATGACACAAATGAACTTATTGGATGCACAAGGTTGGTTAAAAACCTAATTGGACAAGAATAAGCCTAGGGAGAATGAAAATGACCTAAATGTTAATCCAATGACACAACTCAACTTATTGGATGCACAAGATTGGTTAAAAACCCTAATTGGACAAGAATAAGCCTAGCGAGGACGAAAAAGACCTAATTGATCATCCAATGACATAAACACACCTATTGGATGCACAAGATTGGTTAAAAACCCTAATTCGACAAGAATATGCCTAGGGAGGACGAAAATGACCTCATTGATCATCCAATGACACAAACACACCTATTGAATTCACAAGATTGGTTAAAAACCCTAATTGGACAAGAATATGCCTAGGGAGGACCAAAATGACCTAAATATTAATTCAATGACACAAACAAACTTATTGGATGCACAAGATTGGTTAAAAACCCTAATTGGACAAGAATAAGCCTATGGAGGACGAAAATGACCTAATTGATCATCCAATGACACAAACACACCTATTGGATGCACAAGATTGGTTAAAAACCCTAATTGGACAAGAATATGCCTAGGGAGGACGGATATGGCCTAAATGTTAATCCAATGACACAAATGAACTTATTGGATGCACATGATTGGTTAAAAACCCTAATTGGACAAGAATAAGCCTAGGGAGGACGAAAATGACCTAATTGATCATCCAATGACACAAACACACCTATTGGATGCACAAGATTGGTTAAAAACCCTAATTGGACAAGAATAAACCTAGGGAGGACGAAAATGACCTAATTGATCATCCAATGACACAAACACACCTATTGGATGCACAAGATTGGTTAAAAACCCTAATTGGACAAGAATATGCCTAGGGAGGACATAAATGACCTAATTGATCATCCAATGACACAAACACACCTATTGGATGCACAAGATTGGTTAAAAACCCTAATTGGACAAGAATATGCCTAGGGAGGACGAAAATGACCTAATTGATCATCCAATGACACAAACACACCTATTGGATGCACAAGATTGGTTAAAAACCCTAATTGGACAAGAATATGCCTAGGGAGGACGAAAATGACCTAATTGATCATCCAATGACCCAAACACACCTATTGGATGCTCATGATTGGTTAAAAACCCTAATTGGACAACAATAAGCGTAGGGAGGACGAAAATGACCTAATTGATCATCCAATGACACAAACACACCTATTGGATGCACAAGATTGGTTAAAAACCCTAATTGGACAAGAATATGCCTAGGGAGGACGAAAATGACCTAAATATTAATTCAATGACACAAACAAAGTTATTGGATGCACAAGATTGGTTAAAAACCCTAATTGGACAAGAATAAGCCTAGGGAGAACGAAAATGACCTAATTGATCATTCAATGACACAAACACACTTATTGGATGCACAAGATTGGTTAAAAACCCTAATTGGACAAGAATATGCCTAGGGAGGACGGATATGACCTAAATGTTAATCCAATGACACAAATGAACTTATTGGATGCACAAGATTGGTTAAAAACCCTAATTGGACAAGAATAAGCCTAGGGAGGACGAAAATGACCTAATTGATCATCCCATGACAGAAACACACCTATTGGATGCACAAGATTGGTTAAAAACCCTAATAAGACAAGAATATGCCTAGGGAGGACGGATATGACCTAAATGTTAATCCAATGACACAAATGAACTTATTGGATGCACAAGATTGGTTAAAAACCCTAATTGGACAAGAATAAGCCTAGGGAGAACGAAAATGACCTAAATGTTAATCCAATGACACAACTCAACTTATTGGATGCACAAGATTGGTTAAAAATCCTAATTGGACAAGAATAAGCCTAGGTAGGACGAAAATGACCTAATTGTTCATCCAATGACACAAACACACCTATTGGATGCACAAGATTGGTTAAAAACCCTAGTTGGACAAGAACATGCCTAGGGAGGACGAAAATGACCTAATTGATCATCCAATGACACTAATGAACTTATTGGATGCACAAGATTGGTTAAAAACCCTAATTGGACAAGAATAAGCCTAGGGAGAACGAAAATGACCTAATTGATCATCCAATGTCACTAATGCACTTATTGGATGCACAAGATTTGTTAAAAACCCTAATTGGACAAGAATAAGCCTAGGGAGGACGAAAATGACCTAATTGATCATCCAATGACACAAACACACCTATTGGATGCACAAGATTGGTTAAAAACCCTAATTGGACAAGAATATGCCTAGGGAGGACGAAAATGACCTAAATATTAATTCAATGACACAAACAAAGTTATTGGATGCACAAGATTGGTTAAAAACCCTAATTGGACAAGAATAAGCATAGAAAGGACGAAAATGACCTAATTGATCATCCAATTACACAAACACACCTATTGGATGCACAAGATTGGTTAAAAACCCTAATTGGATAAGAATATGCCTAGGGAGGACGAAAATGACCTAATTGATCGTCCAATGACACAAATGAACTTATTGGATGCACAAGATTGGTTAAAAATCCTAATTGGACAAGAATAAGCATAGAAAGGACGAAAATGACCTAATTGATCATCCAATGACACAAACACACCTATTGGATGCACAAGATTGGTTAAAAACCCTAATTGGACAAGAATATGCCTAGGGAGGACGAATATGACCTAAATGTTAATCCAATGACACAAATGAACCTATTGGATGCACAAGATTGGTTAAAAACCCTAATTGGACAAGAATAAGCCTAGGGAGGACGAAAATGACCTAATTGATCATCCAATGACACAAACAGACCTATTGGATGCACAAGATTGGTTAAAAACCCTAATTGGACAAGAATAAGCCTAGGGAGGATGAAAATGACCTAATTGATCATCCAATGACACAAACACACCTATTGGATGCACAAGATTGGTTAAAAACCCTAATTGGACAAGAATATGCCTAGGGACGATGAAAATGACCTAAATATTAATTCAATCACACAAACAAAGTTATTGGATGCACAAGATTGGTTAAAAACCCTAATTGGACAAGAATAAGCCTAGGGAGGACGAAAATGACCTAATTGATCATCCAATGACACAAACACACCTATTGGATGCACAAGATTGGTTAAAAACCCTAATTGGACAAGAATATGCCTAGGGAGGACGAAAATGACCTAAATATTAATTCAAGGAAACAAACAAACTTATTGGATGCACAAGATTGGTTAAAAACATTAATTGGACAAGAATAAGCCTAGGGAGGACGAAAATGACCTAATTGATCATCAAATGACACAAACACACCTATTGGATGCACAAGATTGGTTAAAAACCCTAATTGGACAAGAATATGCCTAGGGAGGACGAAAATGACCTAAATGTTAATTCAATGACACAAACAAAGTTATTGGATGCACAAGATTGGTTAAAAACCCTAATTGGACAAGAGTAAGCCTAGGGAGGACGAAAATGACCTAATTGATCATCCAGTGACACAAACACGACTATTGGATGCACAAGATTGGTTAAAAACCCTACTTGGAAAAGAATATGCCTAGGGAGGACGAAAATGACCTAAATATTAATTCAATGACACAAACAAACTTATTGGATCCACAAGATTGGTTAAAAACCCTAATTGGACAAGAATAAGCCTAGGGAGGACGAAAATGACCTAATTGATCATCCAATGACACAAACACACCTATTGGATGCACAAGATTGGTTAAAAACCCTAATTGGACAAGAATATGCCTAGGGAGGACGAAAATGACCTAAATGTAAATCCAATGACACAAATGAACTTATTGGATGCACAAGATTGGTTAAAAACCTAATTCGACAAGAATAAGCCTAGGGAGAATGAAAATGACCTAAATGTTAATCCAATGACACAACTCAACTTATTGGATGCACAAGATTGGTTAAAAACCCAAATTGGACAAGAATAAGCCTATGGAGAACGATAATGACCTAATTCATCATCCAATGACACAAACACACCTATTGGATGCACAAGATTGGTTAAAAACCCTAATTGGACAAGAATATGCCTAGGGAGGACGGATATGACCTAAATGTTAATCCAATGACACAAATGAACTTATTGGATGCACAAGATTGGTTAAAAACCCTAATTGGACAAGAATAAGCCTAGGGAGAACAAAAATGACCTAAATGTTAATCCAATGACACAACTCAACTTATTGGATGCACAAGATTGGTTAAAAACCCTAATTGGACAAGAATATGCCTAGGGAGGACGGATATGACCTAAATGTTAATCCAATGACACAAATGAACTTATTGGATGCACAAGATTGGTTAAAAACCCTAATTGGACAAGAATAAGCCTAGGGAGGACGAAAATGACCGAATTGATCATCCAATGAAACAAAAACACCTATTGGATGCACAAGATTGGTTAAAAACCCTAATTGGACAAGAATAAGCCTAGGGAGGACGAAAATGACCTAATTGATCATCCAATGACACAAACACACCTATTGGATGCACAAGATTGGTTAAAAACCCTAATTGGACAAGAATAAGCCTAGGGAGGACGAAAATGACCTAATTAATCATCCAATGACACGAACACACCTATTGGATGCACAAGATTGGTAAAAACCATAGTTGGACAAGAACATGCCTAGGGAGGACGAAAATGACCTAATTGATCATCCAATGACACTAATGAACTTATTGGATGCACAAGATTGGTTAAAAACCCTAATTGGACAAGAATAAGCCTAGGGAGGACGAAAATGACCTAATTGATCATCCAATGACACAAACACACCTATTGGATGCACAAGATTGGTTAAAAACCCGAATTGGACAAGAATATGCCTAGGGAGGACGAAAATGACCTAAATATTAATTCAATGACACAAACAAACTTATTGGATGCACAAGATTGGTTAAAAACCCTAATTGGACAAGAATAAGCCTATGGAGGACGAAAATGACCTAATTGATCATCCTATGACACAAACACACCTATTGGATGCACAAGATTGGTTAAAAACCCTAATTGGACAAGAATATGCCTAGGGAGGACGGATATGACCTAAATGTTAATCCAATGACACAAATGAACTTATTGGATGCACAAGATTGGTTAAAAACCCTAATTGGACAAGAATAAGCCTAGGGAGAACGAAAATGACCTAAATGTTAATCCAATGACACAACTCAACTTATTGGATGCACAAGATTGATTAAAAACCCTAATTGGACAAGAATAAGCCTAGGGAGGACGAAAATGACCTAATTGTTCATCCAATGACACAAACACACCTATTGGATGCACAAGATTGGTTAAAAACCCTAGTTGGACCAGAACATGCCTAGGGAGGACGAAAATGACCTAATTGATCATCCAATGACACTAATGAACTTATTGGATGCACAAGATTGGTTAAAAACCTTTATTGGACAAGAATAAGCCTAGGGACGACGTAAATGACCTAATTGATCATCCAATGACACAAACACACCTATTGGATGCACAAGATTGGTTAAAAACCCTAATTGGACAAGAATATGCCTAGGGAGGACGAAAATGACCTAATTTGATCATCCAATGACACAAACACACCTATTGGATGCACAAGATTGGTTAAAAACTCTAATTGTACAAGAATAAGCCTGGGGAGGATCAAAGTGACCTAATTGATCATCCAATGAGATAAACACACCTATTGGATGCACAAGATTGGTTAAAAGCCCTAATTGGACAAGAATATGCCTAGGGAGGACGAAAATGACCTAAATGTGAATCCAATGACACAAATGAACTTATTGGATGCACAAGATTGGTTAAAAACCTAATTGGACAAGAATAAGCCTAGGGAGAATGAAAATGACCTAAATGTTAATCCAATTACACAACTCAACTTATTGGATGCACAAGATTTGTTAAAAACCCTAATTGGACAAGAATAAGCCTAGGGAGGACGAAAATGACCTAACTGATCATCCAATGACACAAACACACCTATTGGATGCACAAGATTGGTTAAAAACCCTAATTGGACAAGAATATACCTAGGGAGGACGAAAATGACCTAATTGATCATCCAATGACACAAACACACCTATTGAATTCACAAGATTGGTTAAAAACCGTAATTGGACAAGAATATGCCTAGGGAGGACCAAAATGACCTAAATATTAATTCAATGACACAAACAAACTTATTGGATGCACAAGATTGGTTAAAAACCCTAATTGGACAAGAATAAGCCTATGGAGGACGAAAATGACCTAATTGATCATCCAATGACACAAACACACCTATTGGATGCACAAGATTGGTTAAAAACCCTAATTGGACAAGAATATGCCTAGGGAGGACGGATATGACCTAAATGTTAATCCAATGACACAAATGAACTTATTGGATGCACAAGATTGGTTAAAAACCCTAATTGGACAAGAATAAGCCTAGGGAGAACGAAAATGACCTAAATGTTCATCCAATGACACAAACACACCTATTGGATGCACAAGATTGGATAATAACCCTAGTTGGACAAGAACATACCTAGGGAGCACGAAAATGACCTAATTGATCATCCAATGACACTAATGAACTTATTGGATGCACAAGATTGGTTAAAACCCTAATTGGACAAGAATAAGCCTAGGGAGGACGAAAATGACCTAATTGATCATCCAATGACACAAACACACCTATTGGATGCACAAGATAGGTTAAAAACCCTAATTGGACAAGAATATGCCTAGGGAAGACGAAAATGACCTAATTGATCATCCAATGACACAAACACAGCTATTGGATTCACAAGATTGGTTTAAAACCCTAGTTGGACAAGAATATGCCTAGGGAGGACGGATATGACCTAATTGATCATCCAATGACACAAATGAACTTATTGGATGCACAAGATTGGTTAAAAACCCTAATTGGACAAGAATAAGCCTAGGGAGGACGAAAATGACCTAATTGATCATCCAATGACACAAACACAGCTATTGGATTCACAAGATTGGTTTAAAACCCTAGTTGGACAAGAATATGCCTAGGGAGGACGGATATGACCTAAATGTTAATCCAATGACACAAATGAACTTATTGGATGCACAAGATTGGTTAAAAACCCTAATTGGACAAGAATAAGCCTAGGGAGAACGAAAATGACCTAAATGTTAATCCAATGACACAACTCAACTTATTGGATGCACAAGATTGGTTAAAAACCGTAATTGGACAAGAATAAGCCTAGGGAGGACGAAAATGACCTAATTGTTCATCCAATGACACAAACACTCCTATTGGATGCACAAGATTGGTTAAAAACCCTAGTTGGACAAGAACATGCCTAGGGAGCACGAAAATGACCTAATTGATCATCCAATGACACTAATGAACTTATTGGATGCACAAGATTGGTTAAAACCCTAATTGGACAAGAATTAGCCTAGGGAGGACGAAAATGACCTAATTGATCATCCAATGACACAAACACAGCTATTGGATTCACAAGATTGGTTTAAAACCCTAGTTGGACAAGAATATGCCTAGGGAGGACGGATATGACCTAAATGTTAATCCAATGACACAAATGAACTTATTGGATGCACAAGATTGGTTAAAAACCCTAATTGGACAAGAATAAGCCTAGGGAGAACGAAAATGACCTAAATGTTAATCCAATGACACAACTCAACTTATTAAATGCACAAGATTGGTTAAAAACCCTAATTGGACAAGAATATGCCTAGGGAGGACGAAAATGACCTAAATGTTAATCCAATGACACAAATGAACTTATTGGATGCACAAGATTGGTTAAAAACCCTAATTGGACAAGAATAAGCATAGGGAGGGCGAAAATGACCCAATTGATCATCCAATGATACAAACACACCTATTGGAAGAACAAGAATGGTTAAAAACCCTAATTGGACAAGAATATGCCTAGGGAGGACGAAAATGACCTAAATGTTAATCCAACAACACAAATGTACTTATGGGATGCACAAGATTGGTTAAAAACCCTAATTGGACAAGAATAAGCCTAGGGAGGACGAAAACAACCTAATTGATCATCCAATGACACAAACACACCTATTGGATGCACAAGATTGGTTAAAAACCCTAATTGGACAAGAATATGCCTAGGGAGGACGAAAATGACCTAAATATTAATTCAATGACACAAACAAAGTTATTGGATGCACAAGATTGGTTAAATACCCTAGTTGGACAAGAATAAGCCTAGGGAGGACGGAAATGACCTAATTGATCATCCAATGACACAAACACACCTATTGGATGCACAAGATTGGTTAAAAACCCTAATTGGACAAGAATAAGCCTAGGGAGGGCGAAAATGACCTAATTGATCATCCAATGACACAAACACACCTATTGGATGCACAAGATTGGTTAAAAACCCTAATTGGACAAGAATAAGCCTAGGGAGGACGATAATGACCTAATTGATCATCCAATGACACAAACACACCTATTGGATGCACAAGATTGGTTAAAAACCCTAAATGGAAAAGAATATGCCTAGGGAGGACGAAAATGACCTAAATATTAATTCAATGACATAAACAAACTTGTTGGATGCAAAAGATTGGTTAAAAACCCTAATTGGGCAAGAATAAGCCTAGGGAGGACGAAAATGACCTAATTGATCATCCAATGACACAAACACACCTATTGGATGCACAAGATTGGTTAAAAACCCTAATTGGACAAGAATAAGCCTAGGGTGGACGAAATTGACCTAATTGATCATCCAATGACACAAACACACCTATTGGATGCACAAGATTGGTTAAAAACCCTAATTGGACAAGAATAAGCCTAGGGAGGACGATAATGACCTAATTGATCATCCAATGACACAAACACACCTATTGGATGCACAAGATTGGTTAAAAACCCTAATTGGACAAGAATTAGCCTAGGGAGGACGAAAATGACCTAATTGATCATCCAATGACACAAACACACCTATTGCATTCACAAGATTGGTTTAAAACCCTAGTTGGACAAGAATATGCCTAGGGAGGACGAAAATGACCTAATTGATCATCCAATGACACAAATGAACTTATTGGATGCACAAGATTGGTTAAAAACCCTAATTGGACAAGAATAAGGCTAGGGAGGACGAAAATGACCTAATTTATCATCCAATGACACAAACACACCTATTGGATGCACAAGATTGGTTAAAAACCAAGAATATGCCTAGAGAGGACGAAAATGACCTAAATATTAATTAAATGACACAAACAAAGTTATTTGATGCACAAGATTGGTTAAAAACCCTAATTGGACAAGAATAAGCCTAGGGAGGACGAAAATGACCTAATTGATCATCCAATGACACAAACACACCTATTGGATGCACAAGATTGGTTTAAAACCCTAGTTGGACAAGAATATGCCTAGGGAGGACGAAAATGACCTAATTGATCATCCAATGACACAAATGAACTTATTGGATGCACAAGATTGGTTAAAAACCCTAATTGGACAAGAATAAGCCTAGGGAGGACGAAAATGACCTAATTGATCATCCAATGACACAAACACACCTATTGGATGCACAAGATTGGTTAAAAACCCTAATTGGACAAGAATATGCCTAGGGAGGACGAAAATAACCTAATTGATCGTCCAATGACACAAACACACCTATTGGATGCACAAGATTGGTTAAAAACCCTAATTGGACAAGAATATGCCTAAGGAGGACGAATATGACCTAAATGTTAATCAAATAACACAAATGAACTTATTGGATGCACAAGATTGGTTAAAAACCCTAATTGGACAAGAATAAGCCGAGGGAGAACGAAAATGACCTAATTGATCATCCAATGACACAAATGAACTTATTGGATGCACAAGATTGGTTAAAAACCCTAATTGGACAAGAATAAGCCTAGGGAGGACGAAAATGACCTAATTGATCATCCAATGACACAAACACACCTATTGGATGATCAAGATTGGTTAAAAACCCTAATTGGACAAGAATATGCCTAGGGAGGACGAAAATGACCTAAATTGATCATCCAATGACACAAACACACCTATTGGATGCACAAGATTGGTTAAAAACCCTAATTGGACAAGAATAAGCCTAGGGAGGACGAAAATGACCTAATTGATCATCCAATGACACTAATGAACCTATTGGATGCACAAGATTGGTTAAAAACCCTAGTTGGACAAGAACATGCCTAGGGAGGACGAAAATGACCTAATTGATCATCCAATGACACTAATGAACTTATTGGATGCACAAGATTGGTTAAAAACCCTAATTGGACAGGAATAAGCCTACGGAGGACGAAAATGACCTAATTGATCATCCAATGACACAAATGAACTTATTGGATGCACAAGATTGGTTAAAAACCCTAATTGGACAAGAATAAGCCTAGGGAGGACGAAAATGACCTAATTGATCATCCAATGTCACAAACACACCTATTGGATGCACAAGATTGGTTTAAAACCCTAGTTGGACAAGAATATGCCTAGGGAGGACGAAAATGACCTAATTGATCATCCAATGACACAAATGAACTTATTGGATGCACAAGATTGGTTAAAAACCCTAATTGGACAAGAATAAGCCTAGGGAGGACGAAAATGACCTAATTGATCATCCAATGACACAAACACACCAATTGGATGCACAAGATTGGTTAAAAACCCTAACTGGACAAGAATATGCCTAGGGAGGACGAAAATGACCTAAACTGATCATCCAATGACACAAACACACCTATTGGATGCACAAGATTGGTTAAAAACCCTAATTGGACAAGAATAAGCCTAGGGAGGATAAAAATGACCTAATTGATCATCCAATGACACAAACACACCTATTGGATGCACAAGATTGGTTAAAAACCCTAATTGGACAAGAATATGCCTAGGGAGGATGAAAATGACCTAAATATTAATTCAATCACACAAACAAACTTATCGGATGCACAAGATATGTTAAAAACCCTAATTGGACAAGAATAAGCCTAGGGTGGACGAAAATGACCTAATTGATCATCCAATGAAACCGACACACCTATTGGATGCACAAGATTGGTTAAAAACCCTAATTGGACAAGAATAAGCCTAGGGAGGACGAAAATGACCTAATTGATCATCCAATGACACAAACACACCTATTGGATGCACAAGATTGGTTAAAAACCCTAATTGGACAAGAATATGCCTAGGGAGGACGGATATGACCTAAATGTTAATCCAATGACACAAATGAACTTATTGGATGTACAAGATTGGTTAAAAACCCTAATTAGACAAGAACAAGCCTAGGGAGAACGAAAATGACCTCAATGTTAATCCAATGACACAACTCAACTTATTGGATGCACAAGATTGGTTAAAAACCCTAATTGGACAAGAATAGGCCTAGGGAGGACGAAAATGACCTAATTGATCATCCAATGACACAAACACACCTATTGGATGCACAAGATTGGTTAAAAACCATAATTGGACAAGAATAAGCCTAGGGAGGACGAAAATGACCTAATTGATCATCCAATTACACAAACACACCTATTGGATGCACAAGATTGGTTAAAAACCCTAGTTGGACAAGAACATGCCTAGGGAGGACGAAAATGACCTAATTGATCATCCAATGACACTAATGAACTTATTGGATGCACAAGATTGGTTAAAAACCCTAATTGGACAAGAATAAGCTTAGGGAGGACGAAAATGACCTAATTGATCATCCAATGACACAAACACACCTATTGGATGCACAAGATTGGTTAAAAACCCTAACTAGACAAGAATATGCCTAGGGATGACGAAAATGACCTAATTGATCATCCAATGACACAAACACACCTATTGGATGCACAAGATTGGTTAAAAACCCTAATTGGACAAGAATATGCCTAGGGAGGACGAATATGACCTAAATGTTAATCCAATAACACAAATGAACTTATTGCATGCAAAAGATTGGTTAAAAACCCTAATTGGACAAGAATAAGCCCAGGGAGGACGAAAATGACCTAATTGATCATCCAATGACACAAATGAACTTATTGGATGCACAAGATTGGTTAAAAACCCTAATTGGACAAGAATAAGCCTAGGGAGGACGAAAATGACCTAATTGATCATCCAATGATACAAGCACACTTATTGGATGCACAAGATTGGTTAAAAACCCTAATTGGACAAGAATATGCCTAGGGAGGACGAAAATGACCTAATTGATCATCCAATGACACAAACACACCTATTGGAGGCAAAAGATTGGTTAAAAACCCTAGTTGGACAAGAATAAGCCTAGGGAGGACGAAAATGACCTAATTGATCATCCAATGACACAAATGAACTTATTGGATGCACAAGATTGGTTAAAAACCCTAATTGGACAAGAATAAGCCTAGGGAGGACGAAAATGACCTAATTGATCATCCAATGACACAAACACACCTATTGGATGCACAAGATTGGTTAAAAACCCTAATTGGACAAGAATAAGCCTAGGGAGGACGAAAATGACCTAATTGATCATCCAATGACACAAACACACCTATTGGATGCACAAGATTGGTTAAAAACCCTAATTGGATAAGAATATGCCTAAGGAGGACGAAAATGACCTAAATATTAATTCAATGACATAAACAAACTTATTGGATGAACAAAATTGGTTAAAAACCCTAATTGGACAAGAATATGCCTAGGGAGGACGACAATGACCTAATTGATCATCCAATGACACAAACACACCTATTGGATGCACAAAATTGGTTAAAAACCCTAATTGGACAAGAATATGCCTAGGGAGGACGAAAATGACCTAAATATTAGTTCAATGAAACAAACAAACTTAT
>JBBPBR010001504.1:0-17138 GCA_037974775.1 Cicer pinnatifidum | reverse complement strand
AACACACCTATTGGATGCACAAAATTGGTTAAAAACCCTAGTTGGACAAGAACATGACTAGGGTGGATGAAAATGACCTAATTGATCATCCAATGACACAAACACACCTATTGGATGCACAAGATTGGTTAAAAACCCTAATTGGACAAGAATATGCCTAGGGAGGACGAAAATGACCTAATTGATCATCCAATGACTCAAACACACCTATTGGATGCCCAAGATTGGTTAAAAACCCTAACTGGACAAAAATATGCCTAGGGAGGACGAAAATGAACTAATTGATCATCCAATGACACAAACACACCTATTGGATGCACAAGATTGGTTAAAAACCCTAATTGGACAAGAATATGCCTAGGGAGGACGAATATGACCTAAATGTTAATCCAATAACTCAAATGAACTTATTGGATGCACAAGATTGGTTAAGAACCCTAATTGGACAAGAATAAGCCTAGGCAGAACGAAAATGACCTAAATGTTAATCCAATGACACAACTCAACTTATTGGATGCACAAGATTGGTTAAAAACCCTAATTGGACAAGAATAAGCCTAGGGAGGACGAAAATGACCTAATTGATCATCCAATGACACAAACACACCTACTGGATGCACAAGATTGGTTAAAAACCATAATTGGACAAGAATAAGCCTAGGGAGGACGAAAATGACCTAATTGATCATCCAATGACACTAATGAACTTATTGGATGCACAAGATTGGTTAAAACCCTAATTGGACAAGAATAAGCCTAGGGAGGACGAAAATGACCTAATTGATCATCCAATGACACACACACACCTATTGGATGCACAAGATTGGTTAAAAACCCTAATTGGACAAGAATATGCCTAGGGAGGACGAAAATGACCTAAATGTTAATCCAATGACACAAATGAACTTATTGGATACACAAGATTGGTTAAAAACCCTAATTGGACAAGAATAAGCCTAGGGAGGACGAAAATGACCTAATTGATCATCCAATGACACAAACACACCTATTGGATGCACAAGATTGGTTAAAAACCCTAATTGGACAAGAATAAGCCTAGGGAGGACGAAAATGACCTAATTGATCATCCAATGACACAAACACACCTATTGGATGCACAAGATTGGTTTAAAACCCTAGGTTGACAAGAATATGCCTAGGAAGGACGAAAATGACCTAATTGATCATCCAATGACACAAATGAACTTATTGGATGCACAAGATTGGTTAAAAACCCTAATTGGACAAGAATAAGCCTAGGGAGGACGAAAATGACCTAATTGATCATCCAATGACACAAACACACCTATTGGATGCACAAGATTGGTTAAAAACCCTAATTGGACAAGAATATGCCTAGGGAGGACGAAAATGACCTAAATGTTAATCCAATGACACAAATGAACTTATTGGATGCACAAGATTGGTGAAAAACCCTAATTGGACAAGAATAAGCCTTGGGAGGATGAAAATGACCTGATTGATCATCCAATGACACAAACACACCTATTGGATGCACAAGATTGGTTAAAAACCATAATTGGACAAGAATATGCCTAGGAAGGACGAAAATGACCTAATTGATCATCCAATGACACAAATGAACTTATTGGATGCACAAGATTGGTTAAAAACCCTAATTGGACAAGAATAAGCCTAGGGAGGACGAAAATGACCTAATTGATCATCCAATGACACAAACACACCTATTGGATGCACAAGATTGGTTAAAAACCCTAATTGGACAAGAATATGCCTAGGGAGGACGAAAATGACCTAAATGTTAATCCAATGACACAAATGAACTTATTGGATACACAAGATTGGTTAAAAACCCTAATTGGACAAGAATAAGCCTAGGGAGGACGAAAATGACCTAATTGATCATCGAATGACACAAACACACCTATTGGATGCTCAAGATTGGTTAAAAACCCTAATTGGACAAGAATATGCCTAGGGAAGACAAAATGACCTTAATGTTAATCCAATGACACAAATGAACTTATTGGATGCACAAGATTGGTTAAAAACCCTAATTGGACAAGAATAAGCCTAGGGAGGACGAAAATGACCTAATTGATCATCCAATGACACAAACACACCTATTGGATGCACAAGATTGGTTAAAAACCCTAATTGGACAAGAATATGCCTAGGGAGGACGAATATGACCTAAATGTTAATCCAATAACACAAATGAACTTATTGGATGCAAAAGATTGGTCAAAAACCCTAATTGGACAAGAATAAGCCTAGGGAGGACGAAAATGACCTAATTGATCATCCAATGAAACAAACACACCTATTGGATGCACAAGATTGGTTAAAAATCCTAATTGGACAAGAATATCCCTAGGGAGGACGAAAATGACCTAATTGATCATCCAATGACACAAACACACCTATTGGATGCACAAGATTGGTTAAAAACCATAATTGGACAAGAATAAGCCTAGGGAGGACGAAAATGACCTAATTGATCATCCAATGACACAAACACACCTATTGGATGCACAAGATTGGTTAAAAATCCTAATTGGACAAGAATATCCCTAGGGAGGACGAAAATGACCTAATTGATCATCCAATGACACAAACACACCTATTGGATGCACAAGATTGGTTGAAAACCCTAATTGGACAAGAATAAGCCTAGGGAGGACGAAAAGGACCTAATTGATCATCCAATGACACAAACACACCTATTGGATGCACAAGATTGGTTAAAAACCCTAATTGGACAAGAATATGCCTAGGGAGGACGAAAATGACCAAATTGATCATCCAATGACACAAACACACCTATTGGATGCACAAGATTGGTTAAAAACCCTAATTGGACAAGAATAAGCATAGGGAGGACGAAAATGACCTAATTGATCATCCAATGACACAAACACACCTATTGGATGCACAAGATTGGTTAAAAACCCTAATTGGACAAGAATAAGCCTAGGGAGGACGAAAATGACCTAATTGATCATCCAATGACACAAACACACCTATTGGATGCACAAGATTGGTTAAAAACCCTAATTGGACAAGAATAAGCCTAGGGAGGACGAAAATGACCTAATTGATCATCCAATGACACAAACACATCTATTGGAAGCACAAGATTGGTTAGAAACCCTAGTTGGACAAGAATATGCCTAGGGAGGACGAAAATGACCTAATTGATCATCCAATGACACAAATGAACTTATTGGATGCACAAGATTGCTTAAAAACCCTAATTGGACAAAAATAAGCATAGAAAGGACGAAAATGACCTAATTGATCATCCAATGACACAAACACACCTATTGGATGCACAAGATTGGTTAAAAACCCTAATTGGACAAGAATAAGCCTAGGGAGGACGAAAATGACCTAATTGATCATCCAATGACACAAACACACCTATTGGATGCACAAGATTGGTTAAAAACCCTAATTGGACAAGAATAAGCCTAGGGAGGACGAAAATGACCTAATTGATCATCCAATGACACAAACACACCTATTGGATGCACAAGATTGGTTAAAAACCCTAATTGGACAAGAATAAGCCTAGGGAGGACGAAAATGACCTAATTGATCATCCAATGACACAAACACACCTATTGGATGCACAAGATTGGTTTAAAACCCTAGTTGATCAAGAATATGCCTAGGAAGGACGAAAATGACCTAATTGATCATCCAATGACACAAATGAACTTATTGGATGCACAAGATTGGTTAAAAACCCTAATTGGACAAGAATAAGCCTAGGGAGGACGAAAATGACCTAATTGATCATCCAATGACACAAACACACCTATTGGATGCACAAGATTGGTTAAAAACCCTAATTGGACAAGAATAAGCCTAGGGAGGACGAAAATGACCTAATTGATCATCCAATGACACAAACACACCTATTGGATGCACAAGATTGGTTAAAAACCCTAATTGGACAAGAAAAAGACTAGAGAGGACGAAAATGACCTAATTGATCATCCAATGACACAAACACACTTATTGGATGCACAAGATTGGTTTAAAACCCTAGTTGGACAAGAATATGCCTAGGGAGGACGAAAATGACCTAATTGATCATCCAATGACACAAACACACTTATTGGATGCACAAGATTGGTTAAAAACCCTAATTGGACAAGAATAAGCCTAGGGAGGACGAAAATGACCTAAATATTAATTCAATGACACAAACAAAGTTATTGGATGCACAAGATTGGTTAAAAACCCTAATTTGACAAGAATAAGTCTATGGAGGACGAAAATGACCTAATTGATCATCCAATGACACAAACACACCTATTGGAGGCACAAGATTGGTTAAAAACCCTAATTGGACAAGAATAAGCCTAGGGAGGACGAAAATGCCCTAATTAATCATCCAATGACACAAACACACCTATTGGATGCACAAGATCGGTTAAAAACCTTAATTGGACAAGAATAAGCCTAGGGAGGACGAAAATGACCTAATTGATCATTCAATGACACAAATGAACTTATTGGATGCACAAGATTTGTTAAAAACCCTAATTGGACAAGAATAAGCTTAGTGAGGACGACAATGACCTAATTGATCATCCAATGACACAAACACACCTATTGGATGCACAAGATTGGTTGAAAACCCTAATTGGACAAGAATATGCCTAGGGAGGACGAAAATGACCTAAATATTAATTCAATGACACAAACAAAGTTATTGGATGCACAAGATTGGTTAAAAATCCTAATTTGACAAGAACAAGTCTAGGGAGGACGAAAATGACCTAATTGATCATCCAATGACACAAACACACCTATTGGATGCACAAGATTGGTTAAAAACCCTAATTGGACAAGAATAAGCCTAGGGAGGACGAAAATGACCTAATTGATCATCCAATGACACAAACACACCTATTGGATGCACAAGATTGGTTAAAAACCCTAATTGGACAAGAATAAGCCTAGGGAGGACGAAAATGACCTAATTGATCATCCAATGGCACAAACACACCTATTGGATGCACAAGATTGGTTTAAAACCCTAGTTGGAGAAGAATATGCCAAGGGTGGACGAAAATGACCTAATTGATCATCCAATGACACAAATGAACTTATTGGATGCACAAGATTGGTTAAAAACCCTAATTGGACAAGAATAAGCCTAGGGAGGACGAAAATGACCTAATTGATCATCCAATGACACAAACACACCTATTGGATGCACAAGATTGGTTAAAAACCCTAATTGGACAAGAATATGCCTAGGGAGGAGGAAAATGACCTAAATATTAATCCAATGACACAAACAAAGTTATTGGATGCACAAGATTGGTTAAAAACCCTAATTGGACAAGAATAAGCCTAGGGAGGACGAAAATGACCTAAATGTTAATCCAATGACACAAATGAACTTATTGGATGCACAAGATTGGTTAAAAACCCTAATTGGCCAAGAATAAGCCTAGGGAGGACGAAAATGACCTAATTGATCATCCAATGACACAAACACACCTATTGGATGCACAAGATTGGTTAAAAACCCTAATTGGACAAGAATATGCCTAGGGAGGACGAATATGACCTAAATGTTAATCCAATAACACAAATGAATTTATTGGATGCACAAGATTGGTTAAAAACCCTAATTGGACAAGAATAAGCCTAGGGAGAACGAAAATGACCTAATTGATCATCCAATGACACAAACACACCTATTGGATGCACAAGATTGGTTAAAAACCCTAATTGGTCAAGAATATGCCTAGGGAGGACGGATATGACCTAAATGTTAATCCAATGACACAAATGAACTTATTGGATGCACAAGATTGGTTAAAAACCCTAATTGGACAAGAATAAGCCTAGGGAGGACGAAAATGACCTAATTGATCATCCAATGACACAAACACACCTATTGTATGCACAAGATTGGTTAAAAACCCTAATTGGACAAGAATATGCCTAGGGAGGACGAATATGACCTAAATGTTAATCCAATAACACAAATGAACTTATTGGATGCACAAGATTGGTTAAAAACCCTAATTGGACAAGAATATGCCTAGGGAGGACTGATATGACCTAAATGTTAATCCAATGACACAAATGAACTTATTGGATGCACAAGATTGGTTAAAAACCCTAATTGGATAAGAATAAGCCTAGGGAGGACGAAAATGACCTAATTGATCATCCAATGAAACAAAAACACCTATTGGATGCACAAGATTGGTTAAAAACCCTAATTGGACAAGAATAAGCCTAGGGAGGACGAAAATGACCTAATTGATCATCCAATGACACAAACACACCTATTGGATGCACAAGATTGGTTAAAAACCCTAATTGGACAAGAATATCCCTAGGGAGGACGAAAATGACCTAAATATTAATTCAATGACACAAACAAAGTTATTGGATGCACAAGATTGGTTAAAAACCCTAATTGGACAAGAATATGCCTAGGGAGGACGAATATGACCTAAATGTTAATCCAATGACACAAATGAACTTATTGGATGAACAAGATTGGTTAAAAACCCTAATTGGACAAGAATAAGGCTAGGGAAGACGGAAATGACCTAATTGATCATCCAATGACACAAACACACCTATTGGATGCACAAGATTGGTTAAAAACCCTAGTTGGACAAGAATATGCCTAGGGAGGACGAAAATGACCTAATTGATCATCCAATGACACAAATGAACTTATTGGATGCACAAGATTGGTTAAAAACCCTAATTGGACAAGAATAAGCCTAGGGAGAACGAAAATGACCTAAATGTTAATCCAATGACACAACTCAACTTATTGGATGCACAAGATTGGTTAAAAACCCTAATTGGACAAGAATAAGCCTAGGGAGGACGAAAATGACCTAATTGATCATCCAATGAAACAAACACACCTATTGGATGCACAAGATTGGTTAAAAACCCTAATTGGACAAGAATAAGCATCGGGAGGACGAAAATGACCTCATTGATCATCCAATGACACAAAAACACCTATTGGATGCACAAGATTGGTTAAAAACCCTAATTGGACAAGAATAAGCCTAGGGAGAACGAAAATGACTTAAATGTTAATCCAATGACACAACTCAACTTATTGGACGCACAAGATTGGTTAAAAACCCTAATTGGACAAGAATAAGCCTAGGGAGGACGAAAATGACCTAATTGATCATCCAATGACACAAACACACCTATTGGATGCACAAGATTGGTTAAAAACCCTAATTGGACAAGAATATGCCTAGGGAGGACGAAAATGACCTAATTGATCATCCAATGACACAAATGAACTTATTGGATGCACAAGATTTGTTAAAAACCATAATTGGACAAGAATAAGCCTAGGGATGACGAAAATGACCTAATTGATCATCCAATGACACAAACACACCTATTGGATGCACAAGATTGGTTAAAAACCCTAATTGGACAAGAATATGCCTAGGGAGGACGAAAATGACCCAAATATTAATTCAATGACACAAACAAACTTATTGGATGCACAAGATTGGTAAAAAACCCTAATTGGACAAGAATAAGCCTAGGGAGGACGAAAATGACCTAATTGATCATCCAATGACACAAACACACCTATTGGATGCACAAGATTGGTTAAAAACCCTAATTGGACAAGAATAAGCCTAGGGAGGACAAAATGACCTAATTGATCATCCAATGACACAAACACACCTATTGGATGCACAAGATTGGTTAAAAACCCTAATTGGGCAAGAATATGCTTAGGGAGGACGAAAATGACCTAAATGTTAATCCAATGACACAAATGAACTTATTGGAGGCACAAGATTGGTTAGAAACCCTAATTGGACAAGAATAAGCCTAGGGAGGACGAAAATTACCTAAATGTGAATCCAATGACACAACTCAACTTATTGGATGCACAAGATTGGTAAAAAACCCTAATTGGACAAGAATAAGCCTAGGGAGGACGAAAATGACCTAATTGATCATCCAATGACACAAACACACCTATTGGATGCACAAGATTGGTTAAAAACCCTAATTGGACAAGAATAAGCCTAGGGAGGACGAAAATGACCTAATTGATCATCCAATGACACAAACACACCTATTAGATGCACAAGATTGGTTAAAAACCCTAATTGGTCAAGAATAAGCCTAGGGAGGACGTAAATGACCTAATTGATCATCCAATGACACAAACACACCTATTGGATGCACAAGATTGGTTAAAAACCCTAATTGGACAAGAATATGCCTAGGGAGGACGAAAATGGCCTAATTGATCATCCAATGACACAAACACACCTATTGGATGCACAAGATTGGTTAAAAACCCTAATTGGACAAGAATATGCTTAGGGAGGACGAAAATCACCTAATTGATGATCCAATGACACAAACACACCTATTGGATGCACAAGATTGGTTAAAAACCCTAATTGGACAAGAATAAGCCTAGGGAGGACGAAAATGACCAAATTGATCATCCAATGACACAAACTCACCTATTGGATGCACAAGATTGGTTAAAAACCCTAATTGGACAAGAATAAGCCTAGGGAGGACGAAAATGACCTAATTGATCATCCAATGACACAAACACACCTATTGGATGCACAAGATTGGTTAAAAACCCTAATTGGACAAGAATATGCCTAGGGAGGACGAAAATGACCTAATTGATCATCCAATGACACAAATGAACTTATTGAATGCACAAGATTGGTTAAAAACCCTAATTGGACATGAAAAAGCCTAGGGAGGACGAAAATGACCTAATTGATCATCCAATGACACAAACACACCTATTGGATGCACAAGATTGGTTAAAAACCCTAATTGGACAAGAATATGCCTAGGGAGGACGAAAATGACCTAATTGATCATCCAATGACACAAATGAACTTATTGGATGCACAAGATTGGTTAAAAACCCTAATAGGACAAGAATATGCCTAGGGAGGACGAAAATGACCTAAATATTAATTCAATGACACAAACAAACTTATTGGATGCACAAGATTGGTTAAAAACCCTAATTGGAGAAGAATAAGCCTAGGGAGGACGAAAATGACCTAATTGATCATCTAATGACACAAACACACCTATTGGATGCACAAGATTGGTTAAAAACCCTAATTGGATAAGAATATGCCTAGGGAGGACGAAAATGACCTAAATATTAATTCAATGACACAAACAAAGTTATTGGATGCACAAGATTGGTTAAAAACCCTAATTGGACAAGAATAAGCCTAGGGAGGACGATAATGGCCTAATTGATCATCCAATGACACAAACACACCTATTGGAAGCACAAGATTGGTTAAAATCCCTATTTGGACAAGAATATGCCTAAGGAGGACGAAAATGACCTAAATGTTAATCCAATGACACAAATGAACTTATTGGATGCACAAGATTGGTTAAAAACCCTAATTGGACAAGAATAAGCCTAGGGAGGACGAAAATGACCTAATTGATCATCCAATGACACAAACACACCTATTGGATGCACAAGATTGGTTAAAAACCCTAGTTGGACAAGAATATGCCTAGGGAGGACGAAAATGACCTAATTGATCATCCAATGACACAAATGAACTTATTGGATGTACAAGATTAGTTAAAAACCCTTATTGGACAAAAATAAGCCTAGGGAGGACGAAAATGACCTAATTGATCATCCAATGACACAAACACACCTATTGGATGCACAAGATTGGTTAAAAACCCTAATTGGACAAGAATAAGCCTAGGGAGGACGAAAATGACCTAATTGATCATCCATTGCCACAAACACACCTATTGGTTGCACAAGATTGGTTAAAAACCCTAATTGGACAAGAATATGCCTAGGGAGGACGAAAATGACCTAATTGATCATCCAATGACACAAACACACCTATTCGATGCACAAGATTGGTTAAAAACCCTAATTGGACAAGAATATGCCTAGGGAGGACGAAAATGACCTAATTGATCATCCAATGACACTAATGAACTTATTGGATGCACAAGATTGGTTAAAAACCCTAATTGGACAAGAATATGCCTAGGGAGGACGAAAATGACCTAAATATTATTTCAATGACACAAACAAACTTATTGGATGCACAAGATTCGTTAGAAACCCTTGTTGGACAAGAATAAGCCTAGGGAGGACGAAAATGACCTAATTGATCATCCAATGACACAAACACACCTATTGGATGCACAAGATTGGTTAAAAACCCTAGTTGGACAAGAACATGCCTAAAGAGGACAAAAATGACCTTATTGATCATCCAATGACACTAATGAACTTATTGGATGCACAAGTTTGGTTAAAAACCCTAATTGGACAAGAATAAGCCTAGGGAGGACGAAAATGACCTAATTGATCATCCAATGACACAAACACACCTATTGGATGCATAAAATTGGTTAAAAACCCTAGTTGGACAAGAACATGCCTAGGGAGGACGAAAATGACCTAATTGATCATCCAATGACAGAAACACACCTATTGGATGCACAAGATTGGTTAAAAACCCTAATTGGACTAGAATATGCCTAGGGAGGACGAAAATGACCTAATTGATCATCCAATGACACAAACACACCTATTGGATGCACAAGATTGGTTAAAAATCCTAATTGGACAAGAATATCCCTAGGGAGGACGAAAATGACCTAGTTGATCATCCAATGACACAAACACACCTATTGGATGCACATGATTGGTTAAAAACCATAATTGGACAAGAATAAGCCTAGGGAGGACGAAAATGACCTAATTGATCATCCAATGACACTAATGAACTTATTAGATGCACAAGATTGGTTAAAAACCCTAATTGGACAAGAATATGCCTAGGGAGGACGAAAATGACCTAAATATTAATTCAATGACACAAACAAACTTATTGGATGCACAAGATTGGTTAAAAACCCTAATTGGACAAGAATAAGCCTAGGGAGGACGAAAATGACCTAATTGATCATCCAATGACACAAACACACCTATTGGATGCACAAAATTGGTTAAAAACCCTAGTTGGACAAGAACATGCCTACGGAGGACGAAAATGACCTAATTGATCATCCAATGACACTAATGAACTTATTGGATGCACAAGATTGGTTAAAAACCCTAATTGGACAAGAATAAGCCTAGGGAGGACGAAAATGACCTAATTGATCATCCAATGACACTAATGAACTTATTAGATGCACAAGATTGGTTAAAAACCCTAATTGGACAAGAATATGCCTAGGGAGGACGAAAATTACCTAAATATTAATTCAATGACACAAACAAACTTATTGGATGCACAAGATTGGTTAAAAACCCTAATTGGACAAGAATAAGCCTAGGGAGGACGAAAATGACCTAATTGATCATCCAATGACACAAACACACCTATTGGATGCACAAGATTGGTTAAAAACCCTAATTGGACAAGAATATGCCTAGGGAGGACGAAAATGACCTAAATATTAATTCAATGACACAAACAAACTTATTGGATGCACAAGATTGGTTAAAAACCCTAATTGGACAAGAATAAGCCTAAGGAGAACGAAAATGACCTAATCGATCATCCAATGACACAAACACACCTATTGGATGCATAAGATTGGTTAAAAACCCTAATTGGACAAGAATATGCCTAGGGAGGACGGATATGACCTAATTGTTAATCCAATGACACAAATGAACTTATTGGATACACAAAATTGGTTAAAAACCCTAATTGGACAAAAATAAGCCTATGGAGGACGAAAATGACCTAATTGATCATCCAATGACACAAACACACCTATTGGATGCACAAGATTGGTTAAAAACCCTAACTGGACAAGAATATGCCTAGAGAGGACGAAAATGACCTAAACATTAATTCAATGACACAAACAAAGTTATTGGATGCACAAGATTGGTTAAAAACCCTAATTGGACAAGAATAAGCCTAGGGAGGACGAAAATGACCTAATTGATCATCCAATGACACAAACACACCTATAGGATGCACAAGATTGGTTAAAAACCCTAATTGGACAAGAATATGCCTAGGGAGGACGAAAATGACCTAAATATTAATTCAATGACACAAACAAACTTATTGGATGCACAAGATTGGTTAAAAACCCTAATTGGACAAGAATAAGCCTAGGGAGGACAAAAATGACCTAATTGATCATCCAATGACACAAACAAACCTATTGGATGCACAAGATTGGTTCAAAACCCTAATTGGACAAGAATATACCAACGGAGGACGAAAATGACCTAATTGATCATCCAATGACACAAACACACCTATTGGATGCACAAGATTGGTTAAAAACCCTAATTGGACAAGAATATGCCTAGGGAGGACGAAAATGACCTAATTGATCATCCAATGACACAAACACGCCTATTGGATACACAAGATTGGTTAAAAACCCTAATTGGATAAGAATATGCAGGGGGAGGACGAAAATGACCTAAATATTAATTCAATGACACAAACAAACTTATTGGATGCACAAGATTGGTTAAAAACCCTAATTGGACAATAATATGCCTAGGGAGGACGAAAATGACCTAATTGATCATCCAATGACACTAATGAACTTATTGGATGCACAAGATTGGTTAAAAACCCTAATTGGAAAAGAATATGCCTAGGGAGGACGAAAATGACCTAATTGATCATCCAATGACACAAACACACCTATTGGATGCACAAGATTGGTTAAAAACCCTAGTTGGACAAGAATATGCCTAGGGAGGACGAAAATGACCTAATTGATCATCCAATGACACAAATGAACTTATTGGATGCACAAGATTGGTTAAAAACCCTAATTGGACAATAATAAGCCTAGGGAGGACGAATATGACCTAAATGTTAATCCAATGACACAAATGAACATATTGGATGCACAAGATTGGTTAAAAACCCTAATTGGACAAGAATAAGCCTAGGGAGAACGAAAATGACCTAAATGTTAATCCAATTGCACAATTCAACTTATTGGATGCACAAGATTGGTTAAAAACCCTAATTGGACAAGAATAAGCCTAGGGAAGACGAAAATGACCTAATTGATCATCCAATGACACAAACACACCTATTGGATGCACAAGATAGGTTAAAAACCCTAATTGGACAAGAATATGCCTAGGGAGGACGAAAATGACCTAATTGATCATCCAATGACACAAACACACCTATTGGATGCACAAGATTGGTTAAAAACCCTAATTGGACAAGAATATGCCTAGGGAAGACGAATATGACCTAATTGATCTCCCAATGACACAAACACACCTATTGGATGCACAAGATTGGTTAAAAACCCTAATTGGACAAGAATAAGCCTAGGGAGGACGAAAATGACCTAATTGATCATCCAATGACACAAACACACCTATTGGATGCACAAGATTGGTTAAAAACCCTAATTGGACAAGAATATGCCTAGGGAGGACGAAAATGACCTAATTGGTCATCCAATGACACAAACACACCTATTGGATGCACAAGATTGGTTAAAAACCCTAATTGGACAAGAATAAGCCTAGGGAGGACGAAAATAACCTAATTGATCATCCAATGACACAAACACACCTATTGGATGCACAAGATTGGTTAAAAACCCTAATTGGACAAGAATATGCCTAGGCAGGACGAAAATGATCTAAATGTTAATCCAATGACACAAATGAACTTATTGGATGCACAAGATTGGTTAAAAACCCTAATTGGACAAGAATAAGCCTAGGGAGGACGAAAATGACCTAATTGATCATCCAATGACACAAACACACCTATTGGATGCACAAGATTGGTTAAAAACCCTAATTGGACAAGAATATGCCTAGGGAGGACGAAAATGACCTAATTGATCATCCAATGACACAAACACACCTATTGGATGCACAAGATTGGTTAAAAACCCTACCTGGACAAGAATATGCCTAGGGAGGACGAAAATGACCTAATTGATCATCCAATGACACAAATGAACTTATTGGATGCACAAGATTGGTTAAAAACCCTAATTGGACAAGAATAAGCCTAGGGAGGACGAAAATGACCTAATTGATCATCCAATGACACAAACACACCTATTGGATGCACAAGATTGGTTAAAAACCCTAATTGGACAAGAATATGCCTAGGGAGGACGAAAATGACCTAAATATTAATTCAATGACACAAACAAACTTATTCGATGCACAAGATTGGTTAAAAACCCTAATTGGACAAGAATAAGCCTTGGGAGGACGAAAATGACCAAATTGATCATCCAATGAGACAAACACACCTATTGGATGCACAAGATTGGTTAAAAACCCAAGTGGGACAAGAACATGCCTAGGGAGGACGAAAATGACCTAATTGATCATCCAATGACACTAATGAACTTATTTGATGCACAAGATAGGTTAAAAACCCTAATTGGACAAGAATAAGCCTAGGGAGGAAGAAAATGACCTAATTGATCATCCAATGACACAAACACACCTATTGGATGCACAAGATTGGTTAAAAACCCTAACTGGACAAGAATATGCCTAGGGAGGACGAAAATGACCTAATTGATCATCCAATGACACAAACACACCTATTGGATGCACAAGATTGGTTAAAAACCCTAATTGGACAAGAATATGCCTAGGGAGGACGAATGTGACCTAAATGTTAATCCAATAACACAAATGAACTTATTGGACACACAAGATTGGTTAAAAACCCAAATTGGACAAGAATAAGCCTAGGGAGGACGAAAATGACCTAATTGATCATCCACTGACACAAACACACCTATTGGAGGCACAAGCTTGGTTAAAAACCCTAGTTGGACAAGAATAAGCCTAGGGAGGACGAAAATGACCTAATTGATCATCCGATGACACAAATGAACTTATTGGATGCACAAGATTGGTTAAAAACCCTAATTGGACAAGAATAAGCCTAGGGAGGACGAAAATGACCTAATTGATCATCCAATGACACAAATGAACTTATTGGATGCACAAGATTGGTTAAAAACCCTAATTGGACAAGAATAAGCCTAGGGAGGACGAAAATGACCTAATTGATCATCCAATGACACAAACACACCTATTGGATGCACAAGATTGGTTAAAAACCCTAATTGGACAAGAATATGCCTAGGGAGGACGAAAATGACCTAAATATTAATTCAATGACACAAACAAAGTTATTGGATGCACAAGATTGGTTAAATACCCTAATTGGACAAGAATAAGCCTAGGGAGGACGAAAATGACCTAATTGATCATCCAATGACACAAATGAACTTATTGGATGCACAAGATTGGTTAAAAACCCTAATTGGACAAGAATAAGCCTAGGGAGGACGAAAATGACCTAATTGATCATCCAATGACACAAACACACCTATTGGATGCACAAGATTGGTTAAAAACCCTAATTGGACAAGAATAAGCCTAGGGAGGACGAAAATGACCTAATTGATCATCCAATGACACAAACACACCTATTGGATGCACAAGATTGGTTAAAAACCCTAATTGGACAAGAACAAGCCTAGGGAGGACGAAAATGACCTAAATGTTAATCCAATGACACAAACACACCTATTGGATGCACAACATTGGTTAAAAACCCTAATTGGACTAGAATAAGCTTAGGGAGGACGAAAATGACCTAATTGATCATCCAATGTCACAAACACACCTATTGGAAGCACAAGATTGGTTAAAAACCCTAATTGGACAAGAATATGACTAGGAAGGACGAAAATGACCTAAATGTTAATCCAATGACAGAAATGAACTTATTGGATGCACAAGATTGGTTAAAAACCCTAATTGGACAAGAATAAGCCTAGGGAGGACGAAAATGACCTAATTGATCATCCAATGACACAAACACACCTATTGGATGCACAAGATTGGTTAAAAACCCTAATTGGACAAGAATATGCCTAGGGAGGAGGAAAATGACCTAAAAATTAATTCAATGACACAAACAAAGTTATTGGATGCACAAGATTGGTTAAAAACCCTAATTGGACAAGAATAAGCCTAGGGAGGACGAAAATGACCTAATTGATCATCCAATGACACAAACACACCTATTGGATGCACAAGATTGGTTAAAAACCCTAATTGGACAAGAATAAGCCTAGATAGGACGAAAATGACCTAATTGATCATCCAATGACACAAACACACCTATTGGATGCACAAGATTGGTTAAAAACCCTAATTGGACAAGAATAAGCCTAGGGAGGACGAAAATGACTTAATTGATCATCCAATGACACAAACACACCTATTGGATGCACAAGATTGGTTAAAAACCATAATTGGACAAGAATATGCCTAGGGAGGACGAAATTGACCTAAATATTAATTCAATGACACAACTCAACTTATTGGATGCACAAGATTGGTTAAAAACCCTAATTGGACAAGAATAAGCCTAGGGAGGACGAAAATGACCTAATTGGTCATCCAATGACACAAACACACCTATTGGATGCACAAGATTGGTTAAAAACCCTAATTGGACAAGAATATGCCTAAGGAGGACGAAAATGACCTAAATGTTAATCCAATGACACAAATGAACTTATTGGATGCACAAGATTGGTTAAAAACCCTAATTGGACAAGAATAAGCCTAGGGAGGACGAAAATGACCTAATTGATCATCCAATGACACAAACACACCTATTGGAGGCACAAGATTGGTTAAAAACCCTAATTGGACAAGAATATGCCTAGGGAGAACGAATATGACCTAAATGTTAGTCCAATAACTCAAATGAACTTATTGGATGCACAAGATTGGTTAAAAACCCTAATTGGACAAGAATAAGCCTTGGGAGAACGAAAATGACCTAAATGTTTATCCAATGACACAACTCAACTTATTGGATGCACAAGATTGGTTAAAAACCCTAATTGGACAAGAATAAGCCTAGGGAAGACGAAAATGACCTCATTGATCATCCAATGACACAAACACACCTATTGGATGCACAAGATTGGTTAAAAACCCTAGTTGGACAAGAATATGCCTAGGGAGGACGAAAATGACCTAATTGATCATCCAATGACACAAATGAACTTATTGGATGCACAAGATTGGTTAAAAACCCTAA